>BTRK01000019.1:0-42434 GCA_036245805.1 Pristionchus mayeri
GTGAACTGCCTCATTTTACGTATTAATTATTGCAAATGTATATTCACATCTTTTTTATACATATTCCGCTCAATCGTACACGCTAATGATTTTGAAACTCGAGAAAATGCGATTTTTTTTCAAAATTTTCGAAATTTTGCGGTTTTGAGACACTCTCAGATTGCCATTTGAAGTTCAACCAACTCATATTTCGCTCAGGATTACTATATCCAACCCATATAATGATTTCCGATTAGTTTGGAAGCCATCTGGTGAAAAATATGTTTTCGAAAATTTTGATCCACCTCGAGTACAATGGAAAACTATTTTTCGCCAGATGGCTTCCAAACCAATAGGAAATCATTATATGTGTTGGATATAGTAATTCTGAGCGAATTATGATTTAGTTGAACTTCAAATGGCAATCTGAGAGTGTCTCAAAACCGCAAAATTTCGAAAATTTTGAAAAAAATCGCATTTTCTCGAGTTTCCAAATCATTAGCATGTACGATTGAGCGGAATATGTATAAAAAAGATGTGAATATACATTTTCAATAATTAAAACGTAAAAAGAGGCAGTTCCGATGATTGCAGACCTAATTGTGACGCAAAAATCTCGATATTTGTGAAATGAGAGAAATTTGGAAATTTCAAAAATTCAAATTTCAAAATTAAGGCTTCAAATTGCCTGATCATGATCTCAAAATGTTTTATTCGATGTAAAAATAAGTTTCGACGCTCAAAAGAGCCCATCGGGCTTGATTTGGAGAAAGTGTGATGGCTTTGCTCTGAGAGGTTGCTCAAGAGTCGTAATGTTCTGGAAACCATAACTTCCGAGCACACATATGAATTTTCGTGAAATTTGGATATTATACGTAGATTTTCATGGCAAATCCGAAAATAAAGTTAATTTTGGCAAAGATCGTTAAAAAAATTTCAGGACGGCCAAAATTCATCGAAAATTGACGTTTTCGACACTTTATCGGCATCTGATCGAATTTTAAGTATGTTTTTCGTTGTTTTTATTAAAAAATACACCAGAAAAACCTATAATATCCTACTCTTAAGAAATTTGAAAATTTCGATTTTTTTGGGCCTAGGCTGGCATTTTTCGGAGAGTGCACCAGAGTCGTTCATATTGCGCCAAATATCAGCACTCGGTATGAGAACTTCACCAGCAAAATATTGAGGGGGTTGCAAAAAAGCCAACCGTCGACCCCTCCCAAAAGGTACGTTTTCTCGTGGAATGTCTCTTAAATGAATATGTGTTCCTTAGTAATCGACCACTTGAAGGCTTCTCTCTTCAATTGGATGCGGGGAATACTGATTTGAGAGCGGAAGTGAGTAACTTTTTCATCATAGCAGACAATATCTTGGTTTGTTCTCTTCATTGAACATGCGTTCTCTAGCGGGTGAGAGAGCAGAAACAATAAGTAATGAATAACAAAATCAGTGATATCAATGATTAAGATTGCTATTCACTGAGCAGACGATAGGGCGTAGCGAGGTTGAGAAAGAATAAGGATGTGCTGGAGCCCAGTAACTGGACAGGTGTGCCAGACGAGATATTCCCATTCAGTTCACGCAATCTCTCACCGATTGAACGATATTATGTTTTCTTGTATTTTTCGATCGTCACTACCAGTCATAATGAGCCCCTAGTGGTCCAAGTATTTATTACATCTGGGTGTAGCACGAGTCTCGCTAGTTGATGGAAAGTGAACTTTCGTTCGAGAAATAAGTTAACGGATAGCACTATGATCAATAAACTGCAGGTTTATGTCTTAAACAATCTCATAATATCTATTCATCCATTCTGTCAAACGATAAATGTATATTGTTGATTGCCAGTTGAATATGAGAGACTTTTTGACTCAGTGAACATATTTGTAGATACTCTTGGCAAAGTGCGAAAAATCGAAACCGTCCTAAATGTGCCCACATGTAGTACTCGACGAACATAGCTCGGGTGCCACATCTGGAGTGTTCTAGATCGCTCTCTGCGAAATGGGACACACTTGTGTCAGAAAGTTGAAATTTCGAATTTTGTCATTTCGAAACCGATTTGAATCACTGATGTCTCAAAAAATCACTAATATTTCATTGATTATATTTGACAAATTCTAGAATGATTGGGCATCTACTCTTGAAGAAACAGCGAAAATAAATTTTTGAAAATTGTTAAATAATTCAGATGGGTGGGTAGATACATTTTTTATTGCATTATTATCTAGAGCGGCACACTTACTATTCACATAAACAAATAAAAAGAAATTAAAAATACAGTTTGTGAGAAATCGTCAAAAATGTTTAAAAAGTCAGTTCTCGATCATCCCGAATCTACCGTACTCTAGTGACGAGAGAGTGTGCAGAATGAAGAGACGATTACACGGATTGCAGGATTTCTGTATTTCTGTCTAAATTCATCCCAGGCTGTCCGGCCTCTATTGTGCCACTACGGCTTGATTGGCACCATTTGGTGTATCTATAATATCAGTGTTACAGTAGTTCAGGCTACGGGAGCCGAGAAATTAAACTGACACAGTCTGAATGGTGTGACTCATGTAACCGTAGGAAGATCCAACAAAATCTACCGTAGAAGTTCAGTAATCCTGTAATGCGTGCAATCGTCTCTTTATTCTGCACACTCTCTCGCCACTAGAGTATGGTAGTTTCTGGATGATCGAGAACTGACTTTTTTGGCGGTTTCTCACAAACTGTATTTTTAATTTATTTTTATTTTTTTATGTGAATAGTAAGTGTGCCGCTCTAGATAATAATGCAATAAAAAACGTATCTACCCACCCATCTGAATTATTTAACAATTTTCAAAAATATATTTTCGCTGTTTCTTCACGAGTTGATGCCCAATCATTATAGAATTTGTAACATATAATCAATGGAATATTAGTGATTTTTTGAGACATCAGTGATTCAAATCGGTTTCGAAATGACAAAATTCGAAATTTCAACTTTCTGACACAAGTGTGTCCCATTTCGCAGAGATCGATCTAGAACACTCCGGATGTGGCACCCGAGCTATGTTCGTCGAGTACTACATGTGGGCACATTTAGGACGGTTTCGATTTTTCGCACTTTGCCAAGCATATGTTCACTGACTGAAAAAGTCCCTCATATTTATGTATTCATGATTTCATCTGCGTCTCTCTCGCCCGGAGAACGCAAAAGGCAGCGATCTTCACTCAATTTTTGAGAGCGTTTTCCAGAGTTTTTATGATATACACTTCTCATTTTGATAATGACAGTCACTAGCTGATTTCCACACAGTGCATTTTTGCGAACCTTGAATCACACTAAATCAGTCTTTACGCAGGTAGATCAAGAGACGCAGGTAGACCCTCCTTACAATATCCCATTGTTGTTTTCTTCGATCGGAATAGTGGTCGATACCATTTCACTACACGTGAAAGGCCAAAGATTGATTGTTCATGTTAATAATTTAAAAGTCTTTGTTTGTTATTTAAGTAGCAATTGCTGAACGTATCCAGATTCCAGTCGTGCAAATTACATAGTTTAAATTTTGTCCGGCGATTTGGCGTTTCACCACTACACAATACTGGGGATGGCTAGATTTGAGCAATGTTTTTCTGTTCTGCTCTTGAGAAGAAAATTAAAGGGACCTGGCAGAGATTGGACATTTGAACTTATTGTGTAGAACTCGTTATTTCAAAATTGATATTATAATACAAAAAAAATAGAAAAAATTTCTGTTCGCGTAATTTAAAAAATAAAATGGCTATGCGAAAATATTGGTGGGAATTTAGGGTGAGTACGGTAACGGGTGCTTTGTTTCCCATGATTCACTATTTACCGGTTGTGTCCTGAGTTGACGGCTCCTAGTTGCCACAACTCCAACTTGAAGATTTCCCTATTTTGCGTTTTTAATTTGATCATCCGCTGTTTCCAACATGCTGAATATGTGCTTTAGTGTCGCTACAAGCCAAATTCGTGAAATTTATGCTTGGGCGACATACGGAGCGCGAGTTACGCGTGTTTCGGCTCGCGTAACTTGTGCCTTGCGCTCTGTCCTCCACCCATGCGGTTCGGCGCGCGTAATTCGCTCTATATTTTTAATATTTGTCGTATAAAAACGATTGCGTTCGATTCTAAATCGATTTACACAGGCCGTCACGACGATGGACTCGATTAGAAGAGGAGAAGAACGACGAGGGAGCCGCATCCTTACCATGCTAAATGGCCTCAACGGAACGTCAGCAGTCGTTTCTCCCGTCACTTTCTCGCCCAAGAGGCTTTCCACCACTCTGACCATCTCTGTGAGGAACGCCTTCATTTCGTAATCAGTTCTGCCTGTTCAAATTGATCGATTTACATAGTGCGACGTGTTTTTTTGCTAAAAAAATAGGCGCAGTTTATGTTTGTTTATGTGCGTTTTATGATACGATCCTGTTGTACTTGTTAGAAATTACGTTTTTGTTTCAGAATTCGTAATCCCGGAGTGGAACCCCATCAAACTGCGTGGAACTTCGACATTTTCGTCGACTTGAAGCAGCAAACAAATCAAAATGGCCGATCTTGATTCGTTCTTTGCTAAGAAGAAGGACAACAAGAAGAAGGTTAGTTGTATTTATGTTACATATCCCATTATTTAGAAAGTGGTTTATATTTAGAAAGTGCTCTTTATTTAATTGTTTTATTAAAGTGATCTTTGCATTTGCAGTCCGTCGTAAAGGTCGATGATGTCGGAAGTCTCCTTGAGCGCAAGGCGAAGAAGCAGGTTTGTGTAGTTTCGATTGCATTTATATTGTGATTTTAGTGGGAACAATCAACTTGTTGTATAGGAACCATCGTAATAGCTAATTTACCTTATTAGATTATTCCTATACACAATTAACTCACTTGTCGATTACGACATTTCCCATTACTGTAAGTCCTCCCTCTCAAACTGCTGTATTACGTGTCAATACGCTTCGGCCTCGCTCTCTCTCCCTCTCTTTCCCGCGCACTCTCTTTCTCTGCACCCTCTTCCCAAGTGCGCTCTCTCGCCCCACTCTTCCCTCACTCCATCCATTCATTCTATCCTTTAGCTCGTTCACCGGCTAGCGGTCCGGTCTCTCCTCTTGTCTATTTTCTGATATTTATTTTGTGGTAACAAACTCTGCGTTTACGCACGTCCTCTCCCATCTACAAGGGACAAGGACACAACACAACTGATACTTGTATTTCATCACAATTAATCAACTTGTTCAGAAAGAGAGAGAACGTGAAGAAGCCGAGGATCTCAAGAACGGAGATGACGACGGATCGCAGGAGGAGAGCGAGTGGCTCGATTATGAGGCCAACACCAACAACAGGTTTGCAATGCGTTTTAGTAGCTTTTCTTACCTACTGAGTGGCGTCAGCGCGGAGTGCGCATCAGAGCCACAAGTTGGTTTCAATTATTAACATTTCAATGGTTTATGCTTGTCTTTGCAGAGTCGACGGACTGCGCATTAAGGACATGGGTCTCGAAGACACCGAGGAAGAGACCCCCGAAGCTGTCGAGGAAGAGATTGACCTCTCGCACAGCAGACTTTTAAGAGGGATGGAAAGAGCTACCAGAGGATGCGAAATTGTCGTTTTCTTGTTTGCAACCCTACCGTTTGCCCGCCCTTTTCAATAATTCAAAATAGATAGGTTATATATTATTTACAATAAAAATAACTATGGCAATATTTACAATAAACAATAAGTGACAATATGTAAAACATACAATTAAATAAATCTCAACCTTCTCCTTCCAGCCTCTCTTCTCTGCTCCTCTTTCCCTCTCCCAGCTCCAGGTCGCCTCACAGGAATCTGCAAAGAGTAGTCTTCAACCAGAGAGAATTGACTCGACCATCTCCAGTGTGCCTACTCTGGGCAAATCGGTTAGCTCTAGGATCGAAATTAGGTCAATGTAATATTGGAGGATCCATCTTTCCGCCCCTCTCAATGCTCTCAGTCAACAACCGATTCGGAAGAGGAGGAAGAGATTGACACGGAGTCGCCCGTTCGCTCCAAATATTTCCTAGTTGATGAACCATCCAGGCGAGTCAACTCAATTCGTTATTTTATACACATTGTTCATCTGATTGATTCAATAGGCGTACTTAAGATTCACTTAAATTAAATTAAATTCGAACGTTTCAGAAGAGCGAGACTGCTCCGGAGCTGATCCCGACCGCGTCCGAGTTTGCAGCCAACAAGCCCTCGCGCTACGTCGCTCCCAGCATGCGTGACGCGAATGCCCGCGGGAAGATCGATCTCAGCAACCAGGTTAAACATTAATAAACCGGTTTTACCTCATGGTTGTGTTTGTATGTTTTTTTATTTAATGTGTAAAATTTACAGGAAATGTTCCCTACATTCGCTGCTGCCGAGCAGATCGAGAAGCACAAGAAGAACGAGGTGAAGACGACGAACACCGCCAATGCGTGGTTGTCAGATGGGTTATTTACTACCTTTTTCAATTGAATAGTTGCCGGGCACGCGTAGAACCTAACCGAATCGCGCATTGACCTCTCAGAAGGAACTCCTATTCCTAGCAGTTCGAATAGATCGAGCAATCTCTGTAAAACCATTAGGAAATATAAATAATACTTAAATATTTCACCGGTATCGGTGTCCCGGTGATGAACGCTGCCACGGGGATGCTCTGGTTCAGATCGTGAACCTGGCTTCTCCCACTCCCCCTCTTGGGCTGGTTGTCCCATCGACCCCACTTCTTGCACTCAGTGCACTGGTAAGTGGCCCAGAGTGCACTCGCTTTCTGCTTCCAGCACACACTGGTCGGGTCGATGATACCCCCACACTCTTGACACCTCCGAAAAAGCTGCTCCAGATTAGCCTTATCGGTGTCGTTACTCTTGACTGCAGTCATCTGCAGCAGATCTATGAACGTAAATAAGTTTGCGGACTCATTGTTTTCGATGTTTCATTACAATGGGTGTAGGGCGGAGTGATATATGATCGTTCTCGAAGCTGCAGTACCTTCTCATTCGTCAAATAGTTGTCTCTAGTGGTATAATGTTGATTGCCATGTGTCAATACATCGGAAAAATGAATGTAGCAAAAAAGTAATAAGCTTGTTTCCCCAACTGTGTATACGAAAAATGATCCTTGGAAAATTGCGCATTTTTCTATGTATTTCACTAACGGCACCCGCACTTTATATTCGAGATCCTTATTTTTACATTTTTAAAAATTTATAGAATTAAATATTTTGCAAAAATCGGATTAATGGTAATGAGATTTACCCACTGTGCAAATTTGAAGTTGATTCCTCAATTGGTTGCAGAGTTATCATCAAAAACGTAGATGCAACCTACATGCAGCCTGGCTCAACCGGTCGAGTTGATGCACAATGAAGTTGACCACGATGATCAGCACCCTTGAAAACCCCTTTCCTCAAGTTTTTCCAAAAATTGCTGTGCCAGACCTTGTTTGATTCTTACGCAAACGGGCTCATATCAAACGCTAATTTCGGCATCAATAATTATGACGCTAGGCATTTGAGTGATCACCGTGCTGTATATTTTGAAGGCGACCCCAACAATTCGATACAACCTTTCGCTTCTCATTATACCCGACACACGACACTCATCGGAAGGGAAATGAACAGGTGAAACAGATCTTGAATTAACAAATATACACATGGCAGTCAACATTATACCACTAGAGACAACTATTTGACGAATGAGAAGGTACTGCAGCTTCGAGAACGATCACATATCACTCCGCCCTACACCCATTGTAATGAAACATCGAAAACAATGAGTCCGCAAACTTATTTACGTTCATAGATCTGCTGCAGATGACTGCAGTCAAGAGTAACGACACCGAACTCTTAAATTTCAATAGTGCCCTTGATTTGCCGACCATATTAGATTTGCACACTCGCTAAATAAAATTCCAAATCGTACACGCCCTCTCAATTCGTGTTGCACAACCCCTTCGTAATGCAATCAAGACATCCTGAACCAATGCGCGTCCCTTTTCATCGGTCGTAAAAAGATCTCACGATTGGCCACTAAGACGAAATAATTGCTACATCTGCATCTCGTAGTAGTACCCACTGATTATTCAGTTACCCATCGATAAGAGAGTGATGTCGGAGAGACTGCAATCCAGAAATATTTGAATACCGAACACGCTCATAATATTTTTTGGGATTCTTCGAACAAATGCTATACCATTAGTGATTGTGTGGCAAATAGTAAAGAAAAAACACAAAACAAGTAAGTAACGTTGTATTCTCCCACATACGATTATCATTTGTGATGATTTCATCTTTCGCGGCTTGTTCTGCCGGATACTGCATCAAGGAGAGATAGAGAGAGAGAGAGAGAGAAGACTGTGAATCTAAACAACATTCAAACCCGAAAATCCGTGCTGCTAGACGCAAGGACGCGCTTTGTTTACTCCAAATACTTTAATGAACTGAGTTTTATTAATTTCGATATCTTAATATGTTTTCTAATTTTTATTTTCTAAACTTTTATTTCTGAAAGTTGCATTTCTCAAAAAAATTACAAAATGGGGTACTACCTGTTGCAGCATGCATTCAAAGGTTGCTGTAAAGGAGATTTATTCATCAGAAACATTCAACATTTTCTAGAAACGTATTCGTTCATCCGATCAAATACTTCCAATTTCTTCGTTGAAAGCACTTGCTGTCACTCAACATCTACTGATCAGGGAAAATATTTTCATAATCGTAGGAACTAGTATAACAAGGACAAATTTGAGTAAAATATATTTGTCCACTTTCTCGTTTCAGCATCTTTCAACTAGTCTGACTAGAGCCACACCGTGCACTAATAAGCACATGGCGCACGACGCATTCAGTATAGTGTGTACGCCGAGTGCGTTAAAAAAGTATAAAAATGATGTGCAGTTGATTACATCTAAGGTTAGATTTATCTCGCCTGAATCACGTGCTCAGCTCTTCCTCGCCACTTCAACATGGAACAAAAATCATAAACATCAGGCGCACTTCCCTGATATCATCTAATCGTGAAGCCAGAAGTTCAAGGTCAGAACATCATTGTTTAATATGTAGGCCCTGGCAACTAATAGCAGGTAATTGATGGCAGGAATTGAGAAGATATGAGAGCAACGTGGTAGTAAAAACCAGTCATTATTCTATCATCTGTGTTTTCATCACATAGGACGGGTGCAACTGCAAGATATAGAGAATGAAAAGAAATTGTTGATTAATTTATTTTAATTCTGCGTCATAAATGAAGGCAAAATTGCACTGCACATGTACTATTCCAGTAGTATTGCTACAATGAATAGCCTTCACCGAATACATTTTATTCTCATTGTAGACATATTATTTTTTATGCCCTTTGCTCTAATTATTGTCCACGATCTCACAGTACTGCCTCTGTTATCATTCTGGACTTCGAAATTACCAGGCCACAATAATCGTGAAACACACACAGAACTATACATTTGTCAAGGTTGTGAAGTTTACAAATTCAGCCAACTATGCTCTCGTTAGGTTTCCATTTGGACCTTTTTATTGGACCCATTTTGCTTTTATGTGTCCTACAAGTACAAATTAGTGCACAAATGTTCTCTTGTTTGAATTCCTTCGCCAATAGCACTGCTCATTGTAGTTTGCCCAGCGACTCCTGAAAGAAGACCTGTAAAGTTTACAAAATTTTATTTTTTTTCTACAAAAAATCCTACCTTGTTGATCAAATGGCAACGGTGTTGTAGCAAAAATATATTTATGAATGACCCCGAATATTTGACCTTCGACAGTGATCTATAAAATAGTATACGCTTCGGCTACAATGCTCTGCACTCATGGGCGTTTCTATAACAAAAAGAATTATAAATGGGAATACCGTGATGTAAAATTCATCAACTCAAAGAAAAAAGTCGACCTATACATCAACATGAAGTATGAAAAGAAACACAGGATTTGACTATACCAGTCGACTTATTTTCTAAAATAACGTTATTCACCCAACACCGAAGATTCACTACCGACTGGACCAAATTGTTGAAGAAAATATCATTTCTGAGGAAGGATGATACTATTTCGATTATTATTTCTTAAACCTATTTCGAATATTATTTCGACGAAAACTATTTGAAAGGGAAGAACGAGCAGTGATTGTTTTAAGCAAGGTACGCAGAACCACATTGCACGAGCGTTGTTAAATCACGGATGACCCGAGTCTGAAACACGAACGCACTGCGTCAGAATTTCGAACTTTCCTGAGTATTTTTATACTTCGGGGAATTTCAAATTGTATCGAAATACGATTACAATTCCTTTCTCATAAGCACCCGTTCACGCGGTCAAGACCGATCGAGATACTCACACGAATCGTCGCTGCAGAAATGATATTTTCTTCAACAATTTGGTCCAGTCGGTAGTGAATCTTCGGTGTTGGGTGAATAACGTTATTTTAGAAAATAAGTCAACTGGTATAGTCAAATCCTGTGTTTCTTTTCATACTTCATGTTGATGTATAGGTCGACTTTTTTCTTTGAGTTGATGAATTTTACATCACGGTATTCCCATTTATAATTCTTTTTGTTATAGAAACGCCCATGAGTGCAGAGCATTGTAGCCGAAGCGTATACTATTTTATAGATCACTGTCGAAGGTCAAATATTCGGGGTCATTCATAAATATATTTTTGCTACAACACCGTTGCCATTTGATCAACAAGGTAGGATTTTTTGTAGAAAAAAAATAAAATTTTGTAAACTTTACAGGTCTTCTTTCAGGAGTCGCTGGGCAAACTACAATGAGCAGTGCTATTGGCGAAGGAATTCAAACAAGAGAACATTTGTGCACTAATTTGTACTTGTAGGACACATAAAAGCAAAATGGGTCCAATAAAAAGGTCCAAATGGAAACCTAACGAGAGCATAGTTGGCTGAATTTGTAAACTTCACAACCTTGACAAATGTATAGTTCTGTGTGTGTTTCACGATTATTGTGGCCTGGTAATTTCGAAGTCCAGAATGATAACAGAGGCAGTACTGTGAGATCGTGGACAATAATTAGAGCAAAGGGCATAAAAAATAATATGTCTACAATGAGAATAAAATGTATTCGGTGAAGGCTATTCATTGTAGCAATACTACTGGAATAGTACATGTGCAGTGCAATTTTGCCTTCATTTATGACGCAGAATTAAAATAAATTAATCAACAATTTCTTTTCATTCTCTATATCTTGCAGTTGCACCCGTCCTATGTGATGAAAACACAGATGATAGAATAATGACTGGTTTTTACTACCACGTTGCTCTCATATCTTCTCAATTCCTGCCATCAATTACCTGCTATTAGTTGCCAGGGCCTACATATTAAACAATGATGTTCTGACCTTGAACTTCTGGCTTCACGATTAGATGATATCAGGGAAGTGCGCCTGATGTTTATGATTTTTGTTCCATGTTGAAGTGGCGAGGAAGAGCTGAGCACGTGATTCAGGCGAGATAAATCTAACCTTAGATGTAATCAACTGCACATCATTTTTATACTTTTTTAACGCACTCGGCGTACACACTATACTGAATGCGTCGTGCGCCATGTGCTTATTAGTGCACGGTGTGGCTCTAGTCAGACTAGTTGAAAGATGCTGAAACGAGAAAGTGGACAAATATATTTTACTCAAATTTGTCCTTGTTATACTAGTTCCTACGATTATGAAAATATTTTCCCTGATCAGTAGATGTTGAGTGACAGCAAGTGCTTTCAACGAAGAAATTGGAAGTATTTGATCGGATGAACGAATACGTTTCTAGAAAATGTTGAATGTTTCTGATGAATAAATCTCCTTTACAGCAACCTTTGAATGCATGCTGCAACAGGTAGTACCCCATTTTGTAATTTTTTTGAGAAATGCAACTTTCAGAAATAAAAGTTTAGAAAATAAAAATTAGAAAACATATTAAGATATCGAAATTAATAAAACTCAGTTCATTAAAGTATTTGGAGTAAACAAAGCGCGTCCTTGCGTCTAGCAGCACGGATTTTCGGGTTTGAATGTTGTTTAGATTCACAGTCTTCTCTCTCTCTCTCTCTCTCTATCTCTCCTTGATGCAGTATCCGGCAGAACAAGCCGCGAAAGATGAAATCATCACAAATGATAATCGTATGTGGGAGAATACAACGTTACTTACTTGTTTTGTGTTTTTTCTTTACTATTTGCCACACAATCACTAATGGTATAGCATTTGTTCGAAGAATCCCAAAAAATATTATGAGCGTGTTCGGTATTCAAATATTTCTGGATTGCAGTCTCTCCGACATCACTCTCTTATCGATGGGTAACTGAATAATCAGTGGGTACTACTACGAGATGCAGATGTAGCAATTATTTCGTCTTAGTGGCCAATCGTGAGATCTTTTTACGACCGATGAAAAGGGACGCGCATTGGTTCAGGATGTCTTGATTGCATTACGAAGGGGTTGTGCAACACGAATTGAGAGGGCGTGTACGATTTGGAATTTTATTTAGCGAGTGTGCAAATCTAATATGGTCGGCAAATCAAGGGCACTATTGAAATTTAAGAGTTCGGTGTCGTTACTCTTGACTGCAGTCATCTGCAGCAGATCTATGAACGTAAATAAGTTTGCGGACTCATTGTTTTCGATGTTTCATTACAATGGGTGTAGGGCGGAGTGATATGTGATCGTTCTCGAAGCTGCAGTACCTTCTCATTCGTCAAATAGTTGTCTCTAGTGGTATAATGTTGACTGCCATGTGTATATTTGTTAATTCAAGATCTGTTTCACCTGTTCATTTCCCTTCCGATGAGTGTCGTGTGTCGGGTATAATGAGAAGCGAAAGGTTGTATCGAATTGTTGGGGTCGCCTTCAAAATATACAGCACGGTGATCACTCAAATGCCTAGCGTCATAATTATTGATGCCGAAATTAGCGTTTGATATGAGCCCGTTTGCGTAAGAATCAAACAAGGTCTGGCACAGCAATTTTTGGAAAAACTTGAGGAAAGGGGTTTTCAAGGGTGCTGATCATCGTGGTCAACTTCATTGTGCATCAACTCGACCGGTTGAGCCAGGCTGCATGTAGGTTGCATCTACGTTTTTGATGATAACTCTGCAACCAATTGAGGAATCAACTTCAAATTTGCACAGTGGGTAAATCTCATTACCATTAATCCGATTTTTGCAAAATATTTAATTCTATAAATTTTTAAAAATGTAAAAATAAGGATCTCGAATATAAAGTGCGGGTGCCGTTAGTGAAATACATAGAAAAATGCGCAATTTTCCAAGGATCATTTTTCGTATACACAGTTGGGGAAACAAGCTTATTACTTTTTTGCTACATTCATTTTTCCGATGTATTGACACATGGCAATCAACATTATACCACTAGAGACAACTATTTGACGAATGAGAAGGTACTGCAGCTTCGAGAACGATCATATATCACTCCGCCCTACACCCATTGTAATGAAACATCGAAAACAATGAGTCCGCAAACTTATTTACGTTCATAGATCTGCTGCAGATGACTGCAGTCAAGAGTAACGACACCGATAAGGCTAATCTGGAGCAGCTTTTTCGGAGGTGTCAAGAGTGTGGGGGTATCATCGACCCGACCAGTGTGTGCTGGAAGCAGAAAGCGAGTGCACTCTGGGCCACTTACCAGTGCACTGAGTGCAAGAAGTGGGGTCGATGGGACAACCAGCCCAAGAGGGGGAGTGGGAGAAGCCAGGTTCACGATCTGAACCAGAGCATCCCCGTGGCAGCGTTCATCACCGGGACACCGATACCGGTGAAATATTTAAGTATTATTTATATTTCCTAATGGTTTTACAGAGATTGCTCGATCTATTCGAACTGCTAGGAATAGGAGTTCCTTCTGAGAGGTCAATGCGCGATTCGGTTAGGTTCTACGCGTGCCCGGCAACTATTCAATTGAAAAAGGTAGTAAATAACCCATCTGACAACCACGCATTGGCGGTGTTCGTCGTCTTCACCTCGTTCTTCTTGTGCTTCTCGATCTGCTCGGCAGCAGCGAATGTAGGGAACATTTCCTGTAAATTTTACACATTAAATAAAAAAACATACAAACACAACCATGAGGTAAAACCGGTTTATTAATGTTTAACCTGGTTGCTGAGATCGATCTTCCCGCGGGCATTCGCGTCACGCATGCTGGGAGCGACGTAGCGCGAGGGCTTGTTGGCTGCAAACTCGGACGCGGTCGGGATCAGCTCCGGAGCAGTCTCGCTCTTCTGAAACGTTCGAATTTAATTTAATTTAAGTGAATCTTAAGTACGCCTATTGAATCAATCAGATGAACAATGTGTAAAAAATAACGAATTGAGTTGACTCGCCTGGATGGTTCATCAACTAGGAAATATTTGGAGCGAACGGGCGACTCCGTGTCAATCTCTTCCTCCTCTTCCGAATCGGTTGTTGACTGAGAGCATTGAGAGGGGCGGAAAGATGGATCCTCCAATATTACATTGACCTAATTTCGATCCTAGAGCTAACCGATTTGCCCAGAGTAGGCACACTGGAGATGGTCGAGTCAATTCTCTCTGGTTGAAGACTACTCTTTGCAGATTCCTGTGAGGCGACCTGGAGCTGGGAGAGGGAAAGAGGAGCAGAGAAGAGAGGCTGGAAGGAGAAGGTTGAGATTTATTTAATTGTATGTTTTACATATTGTCACTTATTGTTTATTGTAAATATTGCCATAGTTATTTTTATTGTAAATAATATATAACCTATCTATTTTGAATTATTGAAAAGGGCGGGCAAACGGTAGGGTTGCAAACAAGAAAACGACAATTTCGCATCCTCTGGTAGCTCTTTCCATCCCTCTTAAAAGTCTGCTGTGCGAGAGGTCAATCTCTTCCTCGACAGCTTCGGGGGTCTCTTCCTCGGTGTCTTCGAGACCCATGTCCTTAATGCGCAGTCCGTCGACTCTGCAAAGACAAGCATAAACCATTGAAATGTTAATAATTGAAACCAACTTGTGGCTCTGATGCGCACTCCGCGCTGACGCCACTCAGTAGGTAAGAAAAGCTACTAAAACGCATTGCAAACCTGTTGTTGGTGTTGGCCTCATAATCGAGCCACTCGCTCTCCTCCTGCGATCCGTCGTCATCTCCGTTCTTGAGATCCTCGGCTTCTTCACGTTCTCTCTCTTTCTGAACAAGTTGATTAATTGTGATGAAATACAAGTATCAGTTGTGTTGTGTCCTTGTCCCTTGTAGATGGGAGAGGACGTGCGTAAACGCAGAGTTTGTTACCACAAAATAAATATCAGAAAATAGACAAGAGGAGAGACCGGACCGCTAGCCGGTGAACGAGCTAAAGGATAGAATGAATGGATGGAGTGAGGGAAGAGTGGGGCGAGAGAGCGCACTTGGGAAGAGGGTGCAGAGAAAGAGAGTGCGCGGGAAAGAGAGGGAGAGAGAGCGAGGCCGAAGCGTATTGACACGTAATACAGCAGTTTGAGAGGGAGGACTTACAGTAATGGGAAATGTCGTAATCGACAAGTGAGTTAATTGTGTATAGGAATAATCTAATAAGGTAAATTAGCTATTACGATGGTTCCTATACAACAAGTTGATTGTTCCCACTAAAATCACAATATAAATGCAATCGAAACTACACAAACCTGCTTCTTCGCCTTGCGCTCAAGGAGACTTCCGACATCATCGACCTTTACGACGGACTGCAAATGCAAAGATCACTTTAATAAAACAATTAAATAAAGAGCACTTTCTAAATATAAACCACTTTCTAAATAATGGGATATGTAACATAAATACAACTAACCTTCTTCTTGTTGTCCTTCTTCTTAGCAAAGAACGAATCAAGATCGGCCATTTTGATTTGTTTGCTGCTTCAAGTCGACGAAAATGTCGAAGTTCCACGCAGTTTGATGGGGTTCCACTCCGGGATTACGAATTCTGAAACAAAAACGTAATTTCTAACAAGTACAACAGGATCGTATCATAAAACGCACATAAACAAACATAAACTGCGCCTATTTTTTTAGCAAAAAAACACGTCGCACTATGTAAATCGATCAATTTGAACAGGCAGAACTGATTACGAAATGAAGGCGTTCCTCACAGAGATGGTCAGAGTGGTGGAAAGCCTCTTGGGCGAGAAAGTGACGGGAGAAACGACTGCTGACGTTCCGTTGAGGCCATTTAGCATGGTAAGGATGCGGCTCCCTCGTCGTTCTTCTCCTCTTCTAATCGAGTCCATCGTCGTGACGGCCTGTGTAAATCGATTTAGAATCGAACGCAATCGTTTTTATACGACAAATATTAAAAATATAGAGCGAATTACGCGCGCCGAACCGCATGGGTGGAGGACAGAGCGCAAGGCACAAGTTACGCGAGCCGAAACACGCGTAACTCGCGCTCCGTATGTCGCCCAAGCATAAATTTCACGAATTTGGCTTGTAGCGACACTAAAGCACATATTCAGCATGTTGGAAACAGCGGATGATCAAATTAAAAACGCAAAATAGGGAAATCTTCAAGTTGGAGTTGTGGCAACTAGGAGCCGTCAACTCAGGACACAACCGGTAAATAGTGAATCATGGGAAACAAAGCACCCGTTACCGTACTCACCCTAAATTCCCACCAATATTTTCGCATAGCCATTTTATTTTTTAAATTACGCGAACAGAAATTTTTTCTATTTTTTTTGTATTATAATATCAATTTTGAAATAACGAGTTCTACACAATAAGTTCAAATGTCCAATCTCTGCCAGGTCCCTTTAATTTTCTTCTCAAGAGCAGAACAGAAAAACATTGCTCAAATCTAGCCATCCCCAGTATTGTGTAGTGGTGAAACGCCAAATCGCCGGACAAAATTTAAACTATGTAATTTGCACGACTGGAATCTGGATACGTTCAGCAATTGCTACTTAAATAACAAACAAAGACTTTTAAATTATTAACATGAACAATCAATCTTTGGCCTTTCACGTGTAGTGAAATGGTATCGACCACTATTCCGATCGAAGAAAACAACAATGGGATATTGTAAGGAGGGTCTACCTGCGTCTCTTGATCTACCTGCGTAAAGACTGATTTAGTGTGATTCAAGGTTCGCAAAAATGCACTGTGTGGAAATCAGCTAGTGACTGTCATTATCAAAATGAGAAGTGTATATCATAAAAACTCTGGAAAACGCTCTCAAAAATTGAGTGAAGATCGCTGCCTTTTGCGTTCTCCGGGCGAGAGAGACGCAGATGAAATCATGAATACGTAAATATGAGGGACTTTTTCAGTCAGTGAACATATGCTTGGCAAAGTGCGAAAAATCGAAACCGTCCTAAATGTGCCCACATGTAGTACTCGACGAACATAGCTCGGGTGCCACATCCGGAGTGTTCTAGATCGATCTCTGCGAAATGGGACACACTTGTGTCAGAAAGTTGAAATTTCGAATTTTGTCATTTCGAAACCGATTTGAATCACTGATGTCTCAAAAAATCACTAATATTCCATTGATTATATGTTACAAATTCTATAATGATTGGGCATCAACTCGTGAAGAAACAGCGAAAATATATTTTTGAAAATTGTTAAATAATTCAGATGGGTGGGTAGATACGTTTTTTATTGCATTATTATCTAGAGCGGCACACTTACTATTCACATAAAAAAATAAAAAGAAATTAAAAATACAGTTTGTGAGAAACCGCCAAAAAAGTCAGTTCTCGATCATCCAGAAACTACCATACTCTAGTGGCGAGAGAGTGTGCAGAATAAAGAGACGATTGCACGCATTACAGGATTACTGAACTTCTACGGTAGATTTTGTTGGATCTTCCTACGGTTACATGAGTCACACCATTCAGACTGTGTCAGTTTAATTTCTCGGCTCCCGTAGCCTGAACTACTGTAACACTGATATTATAGATACACCAAATGGTGCCAATCAAGCCGTAGTGGCACAATAGAGGCCGGACAGCCTGGGATGAATTTAGACAGAAATACAGAAATCCTGCAATCCGTGTAATCGTCTCTTCATTCTGCACACTCTCTCGTCACTAGAGTACGGTAGATTCGGGATGATCGAGAACTGACTTTTTAAACATTTTTGACGATTTCTCACAAACTGTATTTTTAATTTCTTTTTATTTGTTTATGTGAATAGTAAGTGTGCCGCTCTAGATAATAATGCAATAAAAAATGTATCTACCCACCCATCTGAATTATTTAACAATTTTCAAAAATTTATTTTCGCTGTTTCTTCAAGAGTAGATGCCCAATCATTCTAGAATTTGTCAAATATAATCAATGAAATATTAGTGATTTTTTGAGACATCAGTGATTCAAATCGGTTTCGAAATGACAAAATTCGAAATTTCAACTTTCTGACACAAGTGTGTCCCATTTCGCAGAGAGCGATCTAGAACACTCCAGATGTGGCACCCGAGCTATGTTCGTCGAGTACTACATGTGGGCACATTTAGGACGGTTTCGATTTTTCGCACTTTGCCAAGAGTATCTACAAATATGTTCACTGAGTCAAAAAGTCTCTCATATTCAACTGGCAATCAACAATATACATTTATCGTTTGACAGAATGGATGAATAGATATTATGAGATTGTTTAAGACATAAACCTGCAGTTTATTGATCATAGTGCTATCCGTTAACTTATTTCTCGAACGAAAGTTCACTTTCCATCAACTAGCGAGACTCGTGCTACACCCAGATGTAATAAATACTTGGACCACTAGGGGCTCATTATGACTGGTAGTGACGATCGAAAAATACAAGAAAACATAATATCGTTCAATCGGTGAGAGATTGCGTGAACTGAATGGGAATATCTCGTCTGGCACACCTGTCCAGTTACTGGGCTCCAGCACATCCTTATTCTTTCTCAACCTCGCTACGCCCTATCGTCTGCTCAGTGAATAGCAATCTTAATCATTGATATCACTGATTTTGTTATTCATTACTTATTGTTTCTGCTCTCTCACCCGCTAGAGAACGCATGTTCAATGAAGAGAACAAACCAAGATATTGTCTGCTATGATGAAAAAGTTACTCACTTCCGCTCTCAAATCAGTATTCCCCGCATCCAATTGAAGAGAGAAGCCTTCAAGTGGTCGATTACTAAGGAACACATATTCATTTAAGAGACATTCCACGAGAAAACGTACCTTTTGGGAGGGGTCGACGGTTGGCTTTTTTGCAACCCCCTCAATATTTTGCTGGTGAAGTTCTCATACCGAGTGCTGATATTTGGCGCAATATGAACGACTCTGGTGCACTCTCCGAAAAATGCCAGCCTAGGCCCAAAAAAATCGAAATTTTCAAATTTCTTAAGAGTAGGATATTATAGGTTTTTCTGGTGTATTTTTTAATAAAAACAACGAAAAACATACTTAAAATTCGATCAGATGCCGATAAAGTGTCGAAAACGTCAATTTTCGATGAATTTTGGCCGTCCTGAAATTTTTTTAACGATCTTTGCCAAAATTAACTTTATTTTCGGATTTGCCATGAAAATCTACGTATAATATCCAAATTTCACGAAAATTCATATGTGTGCTCGGAAGTTATGGTTTCCAGAACATTACGACTCTTGAGCAACCTCTCAGAGCAAAGCCATCACACTTTCTCCAAATCAAGCCCGATGGGCTCTTTTGAGCGTCGAAACTTATTTTTACATCGAATAAAACATTTTGAGATCATGATCAGGCAATTTGAAGCCTTAATTTTGAAATTTGAATTTTTGAAATTTCCAAATTTCTCTCATTTCACAAATATCGAGATTTTTGCGTCACAATTAGGTCTGCAATCATCGGAACTGCCTCTTTTTACGTTTTAATTATTGAAAATGTATATTCACATCTTTTTTATACATATTCCGCTCAATCGTACATGCTAATGATTTGGAAACTCGAGAAAATGCGATTTTTTTCAAAATTTTCGAAATTTTGCGGTTTTGAGACACTCTCAGATTGCCATTTGAAGTTCAACTAAATCATAATTCGCTCAGAATTACTATATCCAACACATATAATGATTTCCTATTGGTTTGGAAGCCATCTGGCGAAAAATAGTTTTCCATTGTACTCGAGGTGGATCAAAATTTTCGAAAACATATTTTTCACCAGATGGCTTCCAAACTAATCGGAAATCATTATATGGGTTGGATATAGTAATCCTGAGCGAAATATGAGTTGGTTGAACTTCAAATGGCAATCTGAGAGTGTCTCAAAACCGCAAAATTTCGAAAATTTTGAAAAAAAATCGCATTTTCTCGAGTTTCAAAATCATTAGCGTGTACGATTGAGCGGAATATGTATAAAAAAGATGTGAATATACATTTGCAATAATTAATACGTAAAATGAGGCAGTTCGGATGATTGCTGACCTAATTGTGACGCAAAATCTCGATATTTGTGAAATGAGAGAAATTTGGAAATTTCAAAAATTCAAATTTCAAAATTAAGTCTTCAAATTGCCTGATCATGATCTCAAATTGTTTTATTCGATGTAAAAATATGTTTCGATGTTCAAAAGAGCCCATCGGGCTTGATTTGGAGAAAGTGTGATGGCTTTGCTCGGAGAGGTTGCTCAAGAGTCGTAATGTTCTGGAAACCATAACTTCCGAGCACACATATCAATTTTCGTTAAATTTGGATCTTATACGCAGTTTTTCATGGGGAATTCGAAAATGAAGTTATTTTTGGCAGATTGCGTAAAAACAATTTCAGGGCGGCCAAAAAACGACGAAATTCGCACTTTTTGATCCTTTATCGATGTCATACAGCTTCTTCCAAACTATGTTTTTCGTTATTTTCATCAAAAAATACACCAGAAAAAAATATAATATCCTACTTTTAAGAAATTTGAAAATTTCGATTTTTTTTGGGCCTAGGCTGGCATTTTTCGGGGAGTGCACCAGAGTCGTTCATATTGGGCCAAATATCAGCACTCGGTATGAGAACTTCACCAGCAAATTATTGAGGGGGGTTGCAAAAAAGCCATCCGAAGGTTGGTGCGCTTTCTGGTGGAATGTCTCTTAATTGCAATCTGCACACAACTCTAAGAATGGAAATACAAATCCTTGCAGTTATTGGCTCGATTTTCCCCCAGATATTGCGGTGTGGAATCAAATTCTCACATATCACACATTATTCAGGTATCACTGAATTATTTACGTTCATATCCATTTTACGCTTTGAGCTCTGGTTAACTGTTCCGATCAGTTTGGGCGGCTACTGTTTAAATGGGTTATAGAGATCGAATGCTAATCCGTAAAATGACGATTGCTGGCTCTTTATATGATCGGAGGAAAACGAAACTATCAGCCAATTTGTTGATATTTCAGAATTGCAATAGAGCCGATATATTTGTGAGTGCGACGATAATTACGATGCGAATACAGACTAATAATTATCGCAGTCTCCCATAGTGATCAAACGTTATAGCACTTTCTACGCACATGCACGAAAAACAGCAGGCACACAAATCGACGACTGCCTGAGATTTTACTTAATGCATGTATAGATTGCTTATGATAATTGATTGTTTATTTCAACGAAGAAAAAAGGAATTGGTCTCTTCGCCTTTTCAAATATTTGTGAAATTGGAATCAACCTGGCATTCAAATCTGAATTGTAACGGGGTCACCATCAGTATGGAACTAATTGAAAGCCTATTCTATATTCCTAGCCAGAGAAGGCCAGTTTTACTAATTACTCACGAATCCCGATTTGTAGACAATTTGTCAATTTGTGTAGCTGAACAACAATAAGTAGAACCAAACCGTGATTGCCTGAACAGACCTGAGGTAGATTTGAAAAAAAACACATATAAAAAATCAAAATCGTATACACCCTCGAGTTTAGCGTTACGCCAACAATCCGTAATGCAATCAAAGCAGCTTGCACCACTGAATAATCTCTAATGTTGATCAAAACTCACAATTTGTCGTTCCGATGATACACTTGATGCAGTTGTACCTTTAGTGTACCTTTGCTGCACCATTCGCGCTAACTGATTTTTTTCTTCGAAACACCGAGAAGAGAGTTTCAGTGGAGAGACTGCAATCCAAAAGATATTTTTCGAAAATCAAAATTCTAAATCACACCCATGAGTTTATGTTTAAGACCATCTATGAAGGCACAGGCATAATTACATCGTCACTCGATCCCAGAATGATAGCACGAACTAATAAATTAAAATACAAGTTAAATAGACTGCTATCTCATTCTCCCATTCATCATCATCAGCTGTTATGATTTCTCGTCACTGGCTCCATCCACACTGATGCAGACTGCATCGAGAAGAGAGATAGGGAGAAAGATAAGACAGCGAATCTGATCAAGATGTGCTTATTGTTTGAAGTTCACAGCTTCCGAAAAGTTTTCCCAAAAATTTCGAACATGCGCTCTCGAGATTCATGTTGTGCCAATGATTCATCAACAAAGCCAAACTTTGATTCACAATCATTGTTTCATACTTATTGTAATGACCTCGCAGTTAAAAAAGGGCATTGTAGATGCATTCATACTGCGAGTGGTTATGATGTTATTTTCTCGCTCGGCCCAGTCGTCATGAGATGACGACGATAGGGGGGTGGGCTGTAAATTTATTTACGTTTTTACCCCGCGCCTGCTGCAGATCGCATACAACCTTCAGCCAACAGTGGAACGAGTGATGACAGCCAACTGCAATTTTTAATTCTTCTAGTGACTTTTTTTGCCTGTGCACACGTGATATTTTTGAATTTAATTAAAATTCGATCGAAAATTAAAATTCGACATCATTTGCACCCTCAATATGACGCCGGTTGCCTAAGAATCGAACAATCCTCGGATGGGTCTGGCACAGCGATTTTTTGAAAATTTGTGGAAGGGGGTTTTCGAGGGTGCCGATCATCATGGTCAACTTCATTTTGCACCAACTCGACCGGTTAAGCCAGGCTGCATGTAGGCTGCATGTACATGTATGTTCATAACTCCGAAACCACTTGAGGAATGACCTTCAAATTTGTACAGTGGAATTATAAACTACCTGGGAGTATGTCGAAGATAAAATTAGCATATTTTGAAATATGCTAATTTTATTAAATTTCTGAACTAGAATATAAGGCTTGAAGTAACAGCGAGACTTTCTTAGGGAGATTCGTCTTGATCTGGGGATCATTTTTCGTATGCTATGTAGGGGATTATAACCCGGCACTTTTTTGCTTGCTACATACGTTTTACTACGCATATTTTCACTCCGCGCAGCTCATTTTGCACTTAATTCGTTTCCATTTATCATTCCCCTGCGCAAAGTTCCCAGTGCACTTCAGTGAACTTCTGTAAAGTCAATCGCATCGGCAATAGCACTCTGACCGGGTAGTCAAATAATTCATCGCTATATCTCACATTGCTTACGCGCCTTAACAGAGGAAATCTGAGAGAATTGAGATACTCCATGTAGTGTCCGTACTAGGAAAAACTAACCGATAGTGAAAAAAATTCCGTACTTTTTCACGTAGAGTTCGAAAATCGACCTTAGAGAACCGTATCGTTGACCCCTGATGTTCTATGGCGGGCCTCAACGGCGAGGTCGGTTTTCTCCTCACAAATTGATGTCCAGTTTTAGATCACAAATTGATGTCCAGTTTTTCAAGATCGCAGACCAATAAAACAATAATTATTCATCCATAGAGCGAGTTAAGATTTTTTCGTAGCATTCCTATGTACGCACGATTGTTCTCTAGCACGATCAACCGGAGATAATATAATCGTGTAGCAACGAAATGCCTGGCCAGGTTTTAAAAAATGTGTTCTCTCACCACTGCCACATCTCTCCTTATTTCACCGCGTCTGGTGACAATCTAACCGTATAATGCAATCAAATAAACTGATCACTGTTTTTACGTGAAATCCGGACGCATTTATAAGTTTTCCGAAATTTTCCGTGCACAGCCCTGCTGCGGGACGATTTCGATTTCCATGTGAATTCTTGCTGCAGCACTATTATAACACATCAAAAAGATAGTTTACTGCAATGACGAACTGATTGATTGGGAAAAATGTTTTTTTCAACTGCCAATCGACTCTGTAAACGAGTAAGACTTGTGCAACAGCCTGGTCAAATCAACCCGACTATTTCAATAAATTCAGCCATACTGTAGTTCATGTATTTGAAAATACACAACCTTACACAATCTAATCTCTCACCTGAATCGAGTACACCCTCATCAGTGTTCAGCCTTCCTCCTCCCTCGCTTCGTCTCCCTTCTCCGTAAGTCATCAACCATGTATTGATGTTTAAATGTGTATTCAAGGGTGATAAATTTGTAAGAGCAACGGATAAATCAAAGTTGGCTTCTCAAATAGTACAATATTGCAATATCTCAAAATGCACTAGCGTGTTAGATTTTTCTAGATTCAACCTTGACCTGAACTTTGTCCATAATCAACCCTAGTTGGGATTGCTCATCATTCTGCCGATGAGTGCCACGTGAGGAACGGCGACGATACGTAGGAAGAAGAAGGGAGGAATGGAGAATGGAGACACCTGAGAATGGGAAGTCTTCTGGGAGAATGTATGAAATCACGAGTGTTCTGAGAGAATGTATGAAAACGGACTCGCGGAACCAGGAGCGAATTATGGTACATGCGCCTTTACTTGAGCCGTTCCTCAGCTTGATATATGGTCTACCTCATAGTGATGTATTGGGGTGTCCGGAAAGTTCGTATAATTTTTTGTTTTTATTTTTTATATTGAAGGACATTCAAGGACATTCGTCGGCAGTATGATCGCAGTATTAAAATTATTCATGTACTTGCCTGGAAATCAGCAAAAATGTTTGCTATCTGACACCATATGTCCACTTTTGCGAAGATTTATTGCGAAGTCCACGGCCGTCGGCACTTTCTGCACGGCAACGACGCACAGTGCGAACCGGAGATCCCGAATTTACTGATATTCAACCAACTCTCTCAATTGCACACTCTCTCTCGTCGATACGAGCAACCACGGACGGGGATAATTTATATTTTAGATATCCCTTGTATATTGCCTGTCTATTGATAACCGGAATACTCAATACCGTTTTGATCGTCGATGAAACGTAAAATAAACAACAGTTTCGTTCATGTGACGTGCTATAGGTTGGTAGCACCTAACTTATAACGATGACCCAGATCGCAATGCTACTGTGAATCGCAAAAATCGGCAGCGTTAATTCAGATGTTATTCATTGTGATTGATTATCACTGTATTATTTGAAAATAAACAATACAACACCATTCATCAATAATTCTACGAAAGCAATCTAGCGAAGACCATGGTGAGAGGGCGCGCAGGACAGGTAGATCATGAAGGATGTACTGAATCAATCATTTTTCCTCTTCGAAAGTTGTCAAGCAATGATAATGTAATTCTATGTTTCAATAATAACATGTAAATCGCCGGAGAGATTTCAGCAATAATACCGATTCCATGTACAGTTTGTAAGTAAACAACATTAAATCTACAAACAGTGCCGTCATTGGATTGTTTCGGTGAAATTTTGAATGATTTCGTTATAACGTGCCATGATCAATCGACATCATAGTTGCCCAACACTGGCGGCGACACCCATGACCCCCTCCCTATTCATGCTTCTAATAGGGGGAGGGGGGGGGGGGGCGGGAAAAATCTATTGGTAGGTCATGGCTAACTACCGTACCCAATCAATAGTGCAGTGCATCCAGATACCGTAAACCACTACCGTATGCCCGGTTATCGCAAACTAACTTTAAGACCTGATACCTTGCCCAATCGATTATACAGTACCCAAGTAACTACCGTAACCCAATTCCTTGGGTCAAATTTTTTTTCTAAAAATTTAAAATCGATAGTAAAATTATTTTTAAACTTATAGTACCGTATCTCTCTTTACAGTAGAATCATTTTTTAATCAAATTGGGATTGTAGAAAAATGTTTAACAATTTTAGAAAATTGTTTGACCCAAGGAACTGGATCTGACCCATGGAGCTGGGTTACGGTAGTTACTTGGGTACTGTATAATCGATTGGGCACGGTATCAGGACTTTTAAAAATAAATTTAGTTTGTGAAAATCGGGGTAACGGTAGTGGTATACGGTATCTGGTGGTACTGTATGATCGATTGGGTACGGTAACTAGCTTTGACCTACCAATATATATTTTTTCCCGGCCCCGCCTAGGAGAAGCATGCATAGGGGATCATGGGTGTCGCCGCCGGAAGCCATGAGGGTTACGGTAGGTTACGGCAACAATATACGGTATCACGGGGTACTTTACTATCGATTGGGTATGGTAGTTAGCCATGACCAACCAATATATTTATCCCCCCCCCCTAGGAGAAGCATGAATAGGGGATCATGGGTGTCGCCGCCAGTATTGGACAACTATGATAGGATATTATTTAAAGGAGGGCAAAGATAAAATTCAATTTTTGAAGCTTTCATATGCACGGCATAGATCTCCCCAACGATAAGAAGCTCCGAAATTTTCACATTGATACCTCCATTACGAACAGAGCTATCGGTAGTTGGCGGGGAGCCAAATGAGGGAAAGCTCATGCAATGGCAGTTGTAAACAAGGAATATAGATAGAGCAAAGAAGAAAGCTATATCACGCGTGTCGCGGAAGAATCGAATAAACCCTGGCACATTGAAAAATGCGAAAATGGGATAAATACAGTTTTGGGCCTAACATTAGATATTCGACCTTTGTCTCACATCTTCGACTTGGTCATGATAAGGCATCAAACTTTCTTGCGGACGAAACGTCTTAACTTTGGCGGTTCATAACTCATTTAAAAATTAATATTTTTGCAATTCCTTTGGAGAGTACCTTCCTAGGTCCATGAAGAATGGACCAGAATCATTGGATGATGAAAATATTAATTTGCATTTTTGTTAATCATTTTAATTGATTCATTTTCCTTACATTTTCGGGCCGTACCTGATTTTGAGCTCAAGACCTAGAGATCATCGAGACAAATCGAATGATATGCTGAATGCATCGGTTTCCGGGGTCCGCCTGAGAGATAGGTGCATGTTAAGGTTTAGTCGACGTGTCATAAGCTTCATTAGTGAGACAGACAATTGTGAAAATGGATTGAGTTTCAGTAATAGTATGATACTGTTCTATTGCCTGTGGCGTTCCTCTTTAAATATAAAAAGTGAAACTTAAATCAACCCACTCTATTTAATTGAGTTTTCATCAACTTCGAGATAATAAAGGGCAGTTTCATTGATTAAATACTGAACTGACACGTCGAGTAAAACCTAAACGTACACTTATCTCTCAGGCGCACCCCGGAAACCTATACAATCAGCATATCATTCGATTTGTCTCGATGAGCTCTAGGTCTTGAGCTCAAAATCAGGTACGGCCCGAAAATGTAAGGAAAATGAATCAATTAAAACAATTAACAAATATGCGAATTAATATATTCATGATCCAATGATTCTGGTCGATTCTTCATGGACCTAGGAAGGGACTCTCCAAAGGAATTGCAAACATAATAATTTTGAAGTGAGTTGTGAACCGCCAAAGTTTGGCATTTTCGGCCTTCGGAAAGTTTGATGTCTTAGCATGACCTTAAAATCGAAGATGTGACATAAACGTCTACTACACCTTGTTGGGGACCCTATGGGCTATCCAAAAATATTCATAGAGCCATGGCTCAGAAAATGTGCCAACCCGCTCCAGGTTTTATTCGATTCTTCCGCGACACGCGTGATAGATCTCCTCATAATACAATCCTTCTCTTCTCTTATCCTCTTTGGCTTCCTCTCCCAACGAATTATATCGATGCAACTTAGGAAGAGGACACCACGACCTGGCATCGACGGGTGCCTGCAAGGAAAGAACTACGGTTTGCGAAAAATCGTGCGCCGTAGGACTTGGCCTATTCAGTTTAACTATTTTGGAAATTAAATTACGATTGACAATGAACTGATACGCAATACAATGTACTTAAAATAGAGCATCCCTGCTGCGAATATTTGCCACTCATTTTGTTAAAATAGAAATGTTGAATATGAACATTTGTTCCGAACAAAGCTTGGAATAATTGTCGTCTATCAATGCTTAGGCACAATATAGTATCTCGACAATCAGAATGCACCTTGGGTGAGCAAAAATATGCATGTTTCTCCGAAAAATATGTTCCATTATGATGCGCAAGAGTGTCAAACTACGATATTACTATTGATCTTGTCATTGCAGGTCTCGAATGCGAACTTCTGCTCAACCGCCTTCTGCAGAAAATGATGTTGGACATGGTTCGACATCCCCAAGCCAAACAAACTCTTCTAAAATTTCAAATCCACATAAAATATCATAGTCAGAATATTTCTCGATGGAAGTTGTAGGATCAGTGAACTAGCGATACTTGCGCCACACATCGATTTAATAAACACTCGGACCACGATAAAGTCAGTAACGCTTCGTTTATGATCGAAAACATATAAATTAACATACCGAAACGTCTATGCTCACGGATTTCTCACACTATTTCCGGATTGCAATCTCCATGTTCACTTAATCTCCCGCGCACTTTCTACATTCTGCACTAGGAATGGATTAAAACATCAAAAGAAGACCTGGAAATCATTTCAGTGTAATCGAGATGGATTCTTCCACACTCGCTGGGATTCTTTGAGCAGGCACTTCCGGGTCACAGCCACTGCTTCATAAGCAGATATCACGACAATTTTCGATAGTTAAATATGGTTAGGTGTTAAAAAATTCTCTCGTGGAACCTCTCATTGGGATTAACTGACCAGGCACTTTGTGGTCACAGTTAGACTTTAGAAGGCAAGGACAACGAAAGAGGCTGATTGTATCGCTATTATTGGTCACGGCACAATGGAATAATGACACACGGAAATGGCAGGAAAGACAAAATGAATTGTTTTTGGAAACCGTTGAGCACAGCCTATTGCTCTGTAGAGAAACTTTTCGGAGATCACCAAATAATGGAACCACGATATCACGCCTCTCACGAGAGAATCGAGCTGAATTTGCCGTTCATGGGAATGGAGGAAAATCGTGAATTGAGTGCTAACCGGCTTTGGCCATCCCGAAGTCTTATTGTGCAGACTTCATTTTGGAGCTTCCTATACCGGGTCGCAATTCGACATCACAAGGGCCGATTTCTCGAAAACGGTGATAGATTGAGTGAAATTGACCTCTGGGTGACCCCGACTAATTTTTTGAGCTCTATCGATCTATCTAAACCAATTTTTCTGAATCCGATTTTGAACAGTAGTACACTTCAGGGCATTTTCTCAAAAATGTAGGTGCAGAAGCAGCTCAAATTTCTTAAGTGAATTCAGCGCAGTGAGAGCTTTCAAATGAGTGGTTTGCCAACACAATACGGGCACGCTGGTGAGAGTTTCGTCCTTTTATTTATTTTTGATTATTTGAAGGCATTAATTCCTCGCACACCGCACGTGTTTTGGGAATGAGAACAATGGGGGGAATGAGGAACAATGGGATAATTTGACTCTGCGCTCTCAAAAAACACGCGGTGTGGCGAGGAATGAGTGCCTTAAAATGATCGAAATACGTAAAAGGGGCGAAACTCTCACCAGCGTGCCCGCATTTTGTTGGCAAGCCACTCATTTGAAAGCTCTCACTTAGCTGCATTCACTTAAAAAATTTGAGCTGCTTCTGCACCTACATTTTTGAGAAAAATGCCCTAAAGTGTACCACTGTTCAAAATCGGATTCAGAAAAAATGGTTTAGATAGATCGATAAAGCTCAAAAAATGAGCCGGGGTCACTCAGAAGTCAATTTCGCTCAATCTATCACCATTTTCGAGAAATCGGCCCTTGAAGTGAGTGATGTCGAATTGCGACCCGATGTAGGAAGCTCCGAAATGAAGTCTGCACAATAAGACTTCGGGGGTCACTGAGGCATGCCTAAGGATGGCTAAAACTGGTTGGAACCAATTTCACCATTCCCACGTCTAGCTCGCTTTTCTCATGAGAGGCGTGATATACGCACAAAGAAATTTTAGAGGTCTCCCAAAATCGATGTTCCGGGGTTTTTGTTTACATACGACCTATGGTTCTGAACACATAATCAAAATACGCGTAAATAAGGTTGTTATCTCATTCTCCAATGCGTCATCATCATCTGTAATGATACCATCACTCATCGCTTTATCCGCTCACTCCGTGGAAATGCATCAAAAGGTAGGGAAGACTACGAATTTGAATACTGAATAATTTATGACATTTACTTCCGAAAACTCCGTTAAAATTTCTCTGTGCAAATTAAGGGAATGAGCAATTTTTCAAGATAAGTCACACCAGAATAAAGCCAGTATACTTCTCGAGAAGTTTCAGTTTCCGTCAACGACCGAGACTTGTGCCATACTCCGATTTAGAAAACACTTGGAGCACGATGAATTCAGTATTTCATTCCGACTGTTGAAAGATATAAATAACCATTCCCTTGTGTTATCGACGAGAGACTGCGTGAACTGAAGTAATTGATCTCACCTGAACCACATGCCATTGTCTGGACTCCAGTACTATTGTTTATCGCTTGTTTCTGCTCTCTAATCGATGACAACACACGTTCAATAGGGAGAGATGACCTAGAGAGTGTTTGCTAAGTCATATCTCAATGGAGAGCTACGATATTGCCAAACTTCAGTCACTATATAAAATAACAGTGAATGCATGATATTCTAGTACAATTACGACGTTTGCAAAACATTGCCCATTGCAGAGCATTGAACTTCATTCCATATCAATCCACATGTTACGGAGCAAAAATGTTTATTTTATCGAATTCTGGTTAATTCGTGTTATCAAAATCGGTACATTCGTCAATTGTATATCTCAACCATCAAATGAGTGCTGGATTTAAGGTGGTTATCTGAACGTGCAACCCTTCTCCTATCTACCACTATATGAAAAGTATTGGGAAATAAATCAGTTTTGCCATAAAGGTTGTAAATAATATCAAACTGAACCTTGAATATGTGGTACAAATCTGATTACTTTCAATTTGATATTTTCAATTTGCTATTTTACGAGAATATCAATATCCCTTTTTTTCTTGTTATTACACTGTTCAATTAATGAGTGTTCAAGCGCACGTGAATCAACATGAAATGATTTGGTTATTTAGGGAGGAAAACTGTTTGAATTGAACATGGGTCAGAGTAAGCGGTGCAATTCGAAATCAGTTTTCTCTGGGATGGATGAAGCTAGATCCATGTTCAACATAGACTTTGGAAGACCAATCAGTACACTCCTAATCACTAGTTTTGGGATTTTGTTATTACCATTCTCAATGAAGTTGTTCCATCTCGAAGGAACATCAAATGTATTATCAGAAATTTGCGATGCTAAAGTTTATACTTATAGCTTTGAACGCTTGCACGATTAATTCCAACATCATGGTAATAATAAGCAAGTATACTCCTAAACTATATTACTAAATCAAAGCATAGTCGTTTGGTCGAAGCGAACTCGATGGGTTGAAACTTAGTGCTAAAAAACGAGCAAGACATGCAACAACCTGATAGTTGATTAGTGCTGAATTCAGACAGTTCGATTAGAAGAGCGCAGTATTTATCCAAAGTTCTGTTCTCACATTTATGTTTCAGGCTTGATATAAGCCATTTGGTTTTTGCAATTGAACGATATTCGACACTGTCCTTTCAAAAGATACACATTAATAGAGTTCTTGAATTGGGCCATTCCGCCCATTCAGGCTTTTATTTTACGGTCAATTTGTCCAGTTGGGCTCGAGAATACCATTGTGCCCATTGGACGGATTGCCTTTGCTCGCACCCAGTGAGCGTAAAAGTTTAACAGAGGGGTGAAACATAATCAATTTTCGTTCAATTTCGCGCAATTGGACATCAATCGACTTTTACATTTTTCCCTCGCTGATACTTACACGAACATGGGCTGAAAATCCAGGCAACGTTATTTTATTTCGCTTGTCAAGTTATATCAGAGATTCCACATAATTGTGAACTTCACCGCAATAAAAATATATTTTCGATCCGGATGTCGGTAGCATTGACCATTGCGAACTCAACTGAATTTGTGCACTCGATGCGGCTCAGATGCGTCTGGCCGAAGAACTAATTCACCGATTGTTCCGGACCGTACTTCCTCGTCCATAATGTCGACCGTTCCAGTTCCATCACCTTTTTTGAACCACTGCCGTCGGCATGCTCAGCACGTGCATGACGAAGAGTAAGTAGCGGAGTCCTGAAAATATTTATCACAGGTATCATGAGTCAGTGGATGGAAAAACCGACCTCCGGGAACAATTTCCAACTTTTATTTTTTGTTCTAGTTCATATTATTGATGTAGCATATACAAGAGCCAACTTCTTGAAATTTCTAGGTCACAGGTCCCAGAACCGTCATTTAGGAATTTTCCGGTTTCATACCCGGCTCTACCATATATCAGCTCCCAGATGTGCTAGAGATGCGGTTTTGTGCTCAAAATATGCGGAAAATCAGATAAACAACTTTCATGATGAAAGTGAAACCGTAGGACGCCAAGTTCCGAAAATATGAACGAAAATCTGAAATTTCATGTACAAATAAAATCATACCATCTCGGGGAGCCGGAAACAAAGTGAATTTTATTGCAGGTTATGGAAGCTTAACTCGATACTTGTATAGGAAAAATGAGTAGTCGGCACTTTTAGGGTGGCCCCTTTCCGCAGCATGGCTCCGAAGGTCGAACACATGAGATGTCAAATTTTGAAAATTTCTCATCTCGCAGATTAATCATTGCAATCGATCAGTTCAACCAATTTATAACATTTCTCAATCAAAGAAGTTAGATCATGTTGAAAGAACACGAAATTTCAGCACTTCCAAAAATTCGATTTTCAAGGCTTCATTATGGCCAACTTCGAGCGCTTCCTGCTCATGATTTAGCCTTCCCTGAAAACGATCACTAATAGTACTCAATACTTGTCACCATCATGAACACATTCTAGAACTATTGGATCTCCAACGTGTTCCTGGCCCTTGATTTCAATTCTCGAACTTGAAGGATCGCGTTGTTATAAATTCAAGATAATTATTTTTCGACTAAATGGTAATGAATCTCGGCTCTTTTCGATCACTAAAAATCATTTGTTGAGCATCTGAGAACGAAAACACTGATAATGACAACATGGAGATCATTTGTAAAGAAATGAAATTTGTGAACATTGAAATTTTGAATTTTTGAAAACCTTTGAAAAGGGCCGCAATTTTTATGATTGTTCATCTCTCTTAATCTCAAAATGTTTTTTAATGTTTATGTTTGTCGCTAAAAATCGCAGGTTTAGCGCACGTTTTGAATCATAGAAAATTTCAAAAATCGAAATTGAGAAATCTTACTTACAGATCTCTTCCAAAAGGGTTTCCGATCATTTCTAGACAAAGCGCATATTTTTAGCTCATTTAGCTAATGACTGGTTACCTTTTATGTGCCAAAAACGAGCGTTTTCTGTGTAAAATGTGTGTGTTTTTCAATATGTTTTGCATTCGAATAACCTATTTGGGGTGAGACGCAGAGCAATTTGGCTCAAAACACAGTCGTTTTGCTATGTTTCATATACCAATGTACACCTCGGCCTGAAACAAAGATGAATTGAGCGCGCCATGCTAATGAGCTTTCTTCCCCCCTTCGACACGGTGTGATATATGAATGAAAATAATTAACTCTTGGGTGTACGTTGAAATGTCGTAGATTTTTCGGTGGAAATATAAAACGTGGGTGAGCATGGAGAACCGGACCTAGATAAAGGCGAGGTGAAATAAATGTTTGAGTAGTAGCTGCTTGGGTAACTGATATTCGAATATTTTCCATAGAGCATATCCTATGGATACGCTGTTTAAGATTATACATATGTTGGACTAGTGTGATGAGATTAAATAAGTTGACCATTTTGCACATTCTCCTTCGAAATTCGAGAACTGTTTTAGATTAACAAATTCGTAGTTATAAAGTAATTGTAGATGCTAATCGCCTTGCCCATAGGCGGCCGTGGCGGCCCGCGGCGGCCCGCGGATTTCGCGGATCGATTTTGCGGGAAGCATGTAATTTTACACCATTCGATATTTTTGTTTTTCAAATTCTCCATAAAATTTCGCATCGGATGGACTATTCATTCATATTTAAAAAAATACATAAATCGAAATTTTGAATGCCGCAATCCTTCAACCTACCGTAATCGCAGTTTGCGATTTCACTTTGCCAGTCGCTTTCGCAACTCAGTCAACAGTATACCCATAAGTGGGTCAATCACAAAATCAATTTTGTGGACCCTATCGACAAAGGCGTCCATACCCAGGGTATAAATTTTAATCATATATTTAATTACATTAATTTTAATAGATTTAAAATCGTTTCACAGGTATCGAGGCAACCTGGGGGGCACTAAAGAGGTCGCTGAAGCATGCTTACGGATTTTCTCAAGATAACCTCAGTGGATACCTTTTAAACTATGTATTTAGAAGGTTCTACGACCAGAAGAAACTGTTGAATTATCATCTTTATGATTTGAATGTTTTCGAACGTGACGTTGGAACATCCCTGTCACCTCTAGCTCTTGCTCATGGTCCGCCTAATCTTCCTCTCCCAAACCCTCCAGTTCCCGCTGCTCCAATCACTTCGACTTCGACGACTACCGTTGCCTCCACCTCTGCCGCTCTCACTACCCTCGCTCCTCTACTACCTCCCAATCCCGGTAAGATATACATTTGATATTCATAATTCATTCAACAACTTATTTAAAATAACACAGGACCCGGAGCCGTTCAACGCACAACCTAAATTGATCGGACCTCTAAATTGATTTGGAACCTCTAAATTGACAATCAACATTCAAGGTGAAATAATATCCAATTTGTTTAAAAATTGAACCTCTAAATTGATTGAACCTCTAAATTGATTTGGAACCTCTAAATTGATCGGACTTCTAAATTGATTTGGAACCTCTAATTTGACGAACCTCTAAATTGACATGTAACCTCTAAATTGAAACGGTGCCTCAGTACCCTTTGGAACCTCTAATTTGACGAAGTATATTTTTGGAACCTCTAAATTGATGTGGAACCTCTAATTTGACGAGCTATTTTTTGGAACCTCTAAATTCATTTAGAACCTCTAATTTGACGATCTATTTTTTGGAACCTCTAAATTGATTTGGAACCTCTAATTTGATTTGGGACCTCTAAATTGAGACAGAGCCGAACATTCACTAGAAGCTCGTGCAATTTCACTACTGAGGAATAGATTATTTTCTGATTTTCGATCGTTATGATGAATGTCCGGGTAATGTTAGACTTGTGAGGGAAGATGAACTATCGTTTACTATTTATGCTTATTACGGGTATCAGAGCCTGTCCAGAGCTGGCGGCGCTTGCCCACCCCCCCCCGTCCTACCATGAAACCGCGGGTCATTGTCAAAAAATTGATGGTAGGTCATGGGTAGGTCAAGAATAAATACTGTACCAATCCGGTTTTACACATGGCTATACTGTATCTCGGTTCCGATATGAGCTACAGAAGTTGTTTTGGTCTCAAAATGAGCGGACAATTATGTTTATATTAGACCCAATTATTCTTTAAACAAATTTTGAAATAAGATAAATCAAAATATATATTTGAAAACAATTTTCTTTTCCTGGAGATTCGTGGTTGCACGATGAAATGGTCTCCGGCCAGTCGTTCTGGAGAGTAATCGTTCATCCTTGATGTGTTCGAAGAACAATTTCGAAGCTGTCTATCTCGCTTTATGTTTCTTCTATTTTTAGTATATCAGTTTGGTTCAAAAGTTTCAGACTATTTTCATATTCGGGCATGCTCACATTAATAATTTAATGGTTTGTGTTGCAATTTAGATTGTTATTTTGCAGAAAATGTTTCCGGAATCGCTATTTAAAATTTATTTCTGCCAGTCGCCAGGATTACTTTCGTTTTATTTGGCCGGCGCTTTGCCGTTGCACCAGTACATCATATCCAAGATGGCTATGTGCGAGCAATGGTTTTGCGTTGCTCTTTAGAAGAAAAATAATTTATTCACCTGGAATTTCTGAACATGTTGATTCATCATGTCCCTTATCAGAGCCAATTGTTAGTGTCCATCGTATAAGTTACGAATATTAGTTGAACTCTGATAAATCGGATACCGAGAACTCATGGCGCTCATTCAATGGATAAATGGCTAATTCCTCCTTTGTATATCATATCTTCGTTCTCTCTCGTTCATTCAATGCAGTGGCAACTGAGGTGAGAGTGGAGCTGACTTACTTTCTCTCCATTGTACACACTTCTGATTTTTCTTAATTGAACGAGAATCAAAATCACTGTAAATATAGTGTGCATTATTTTTACAGAAACATTACAATTTCAATGATATGATGGATCAACGATCTGTCCGCGATCCAACCTTCAATTGTAATTTACCTCTTTCCCGATTAGGAGTTCATGTGGCTATGTTTTCATGGTCCCATTGACGTTCTCAGCCACTCGGATGGTTATGTATTCGTTGTGGTCAGAAATCACCAGGGCAAATCATAAGAATTTCGAGGTTGCATTCGTCCAAAATGAGAATGATTTTACACTTGAAATAAAATTTGTTCGCTATTCTTTATGCCAAATATTATGATCAATTACATCCTTTCGCTCATCTCTGGGACATCGCATCGAGGCGTCTCGTTTACTACTCAACACATTCGGACTCATCTTGAGTGAGTGTATTCAATGTATCGATACATAATAGGTTCTTGATATGTGTGATATGTTATAAATCTTTTAAAGACATCGTCAAACAATTTGCATTTTTTTACCTACGAGCCTGACTATCTTCATTCACAAACAATTTCAATCAGTTTAGGCCGATCAAGAACGTGTTACACGTCCTCCATTCGTGTTTCGGAAATTATATGCAATTGTTGCTTACAAGTTGCAATTATTTTGCAAGCAGTTCAAAGCGCACAAATTTTAAAAAAAATGTCAGTCTACTTAGAAACTACTTAGAATACACCCCTTGTGAAACCGCTGTTTCATAATCAAACAAAAATTAGTCGGGTGATGGAGGCCAGACACTGGGGAAGGTGAGGAAAGGCGGGTGTGTTAGAGTTTTATTGTATTTGCTACTGGCTCCGATTCTCAGCCTTAGTCGAATTTAAATATCCTGAAATCTGCGGGATTTCAAGTAAAAATAAGATACGTTGTGACGATTCATTTCTTAATTTTTTTTAGAAAGAGTCATCCAGCGATTTTTGTTGACCGATCGATTGCTAGGCGATAGAGCACTGTTGAAGCTCAAATAATCGGGATTCAATTATAATTATCTTTACTAATTTTGCTCGTTTCACTATTAATGTTGATGTAATCATTATAATCAGATATGGGAACTGTTGGATTATGGACGTGCGCATTTGAAAATATAATTTAGAGTCATTCCTGCTCTAATTTGAGCATCCGTTGGATTCACTCAGGGAAAAAAGCAGTGGAGGAATCCATTCAAGTGAGCTGTTGATGTATTCATTTGACTAAACACCATTAGCGACAGAAGTACAATGTTACGTGTTGAGTACGATCAGGGGTTTTTGGTTCACCCGACCACCCCGCAATGGGACGTACATAGTGAATGACATCTTTAACATAAAAGTTGTAGAGAATGTTCTCAGCTTTCTTTCTGAGCAAAGAACGATTTTCTATCGTTATTTTAAACCGACTTATGGTCATTTAAGTGAGCTCAAATGGCCTTCTGAAAAAAAAAATTGGCCTTCTGAATCTCGAAGATGGCGATAGTTATCAAAATTCTGGCAACGCAGTTTGAAAGAGCATCATTCAAAATACTTTGAGTCAAATTTTCGTCCAGATAGGATGATTTGATTCCTACCGCCGCGGCGTAGGCAATTCTCTCGCGATTCGTCTCATATATTGGTCAAGTAAACCCTTATTATGAGAGACTTTTTGAGTCAGTGAACATATTTGTGAAGACCCTTGGCAAAGAGCGAAAATTCGAAATCGCCTATAATGTGCCTACATGTAGTACTCGACGAGCATAGCTCGGGTGCCCGATCCCGAGTGTTCCAGGTCACTCTCTGTGAAATGGGACACATTTTTTCTTTCGAATTTCTCCATTTCGAAATTTGAAACTAATTTTGCTCGTTTCACTATTAACGTTGATGTAATCATTATAATCAGATATGGGAACTGTTGGATTATGGACGTGCGCATTTGAAAATATAATTTAGAGTCATTCCTGCTCTAATTTGAGCATTCGTTGGATTCACTCAGGGAAAAAAGCAGTGACATCAACCATTTGAAATGGTTGATGTCTCAAAAAATTGCTAATATTCCATGGATTATAGTTAACAAATTCTAGAATGATTGATCATCAACTCGTGAAGAAACATCGAAAAATTTTTTTTTTTAATTTTTAATTTTTTCAAATGGGTTGGTAGCCACGATTTTTATTGTTTTATTATCTCGAGCTTTATGCATACTATTAGTAGAAAAATTTAAAAAAAATTTAAAAAATACGGTTTTTGAGATATTGAAATATAATCATTTCGTGATCACGTCAAACTACCGTACTCGAATGATGAGAGAGTGTGCAGAATGAAGAGACTATTACACGAATTGCATTGAGGTGGAGGGTGATGCTGGATTTTCCTAAGGTTACATGAGGCACATCATACAGACTGTGTCAGTTATCATTTGTCGGCTACCGTAGTCTGAACTACTGAATATTGTAGAAACACTAATATTGTAGAAACACCAAATTGTGCCAATCAAGCCATAGTGGCACAATAGACGCCGGACAGGCTGGAATGAATTTATGCAACATACAGCAATCCTTATATCGTACCCTGAAAATCGTGAACTAAATTCGTGTAATAGTCCTCTTCATTCTGCACACTCTCTCATCACTCGAGTACGGTAGTTTGACGTGATCACGAAATGATTATATTTCAATATCTCAAAAACCGTATTTTTTATTTTTTTAAAATTTTTTTCTACTAACAGTATGCATAAAGCTCGAAATAATAAAACAATAAAAATCGTGGCTACCAACCCATCTGAAAAAATTAAAAATTAAAAAAAAAAAAATTTTCGATGTTTCTTCACGAGTTATGACCAATCATTCTAGAATTTGTTACCTATAATCCATGGAATATTAGCAAATTTTTTAAGACATCAACCATTCAAATCGGTTTCGAAATGGAGAAATTCGAAATTTCAATGCCAAGATTTAAATGTGTCCCATTTCGCAGAGAGTGATCTGGAACACTCGGGATGGGGACACCCGAGCTATGCTCGTCGAGTACTACATGTAGCACATTATGGGCAATTTCGATTTTTCGCACTTTGCCAAGCATATGTTCACTGAGACAAAAAGTCTCTCTTATATGCTAGTGGGCTAGCTTGAGATCTTTAACGAATAGCATTTTAGTAGGGCTCAAACATCATGGTCCAAATGTACAATTACTTTCTTTCCACCCTAATATATTATTTTAATCTGCGCGCGATCCTGAGAATGTATAGGTTAATCATTTCATGTATTAGTTTTTTTTCCTACGCTACCAACATGTAATCGAATATGAATGATCACGCTATATTCAGGTCTCACTGATGCAAGGAATCGCTTAGCTCGAATCGGATTTGTTAAAGTCTACGTTTATTATTATTTTAAAAGCTTGCGATGTTCCAATATATTATATATCGTGTCTGACAGCTCAGACTTTATTAATAATCAATATCCCGAAACCTCCTTTTTGGTTAAAATACACCCTGAATAGAGTTACACGCGTCTCGAGTGCGGATTTCAAAAATAGTCGCTGATACAATACCGAGATCAACAACCACCTGTGCATTTACACAATTAAAATAAATATAGTTTAGTGAAGTATTTTTTTGATACAAGAAACGACTCGATGAGATCGGTCTTGCCAGTACTCACTATCCTCCAGTGTTTGAGAAATTTCCTTTTCACAAAATAATTTTTATCGAGACACTCCTGGCACAGACCTGATCGTACTCAACACGTAACATTGTACTTCTGTCGCTAATGGTGTTTAGTCAAATGAATACATCAACAGCTCACTTGAATGGATTCCTCCACTGCTTTTTTCCCTGAGTGAATCCAACGGATGCTCAAATTAGAGCAGGAATGACTCTAAATTATATTTTCAAATGCGCACGTCCATAATCCAACAGTTCCCATATCTGATTATAATGATTACATCAACATTAATAGTGAAACGAGCAAAATTAGTAAAGATAATTATAATTGAATCCCGATTATTTGAGCTTCAACAGTGCTCTATCGCCTAGCAATCGATCGGTCAACAAAAATCGCTGGATGACTCTTTCTAAAAAAAATTAAGAAATGAATCGTCACAACGTATCTTATTTTTACTTGAAATCCCGCAGATTTCAGGATATTTAAATTCGACTAAGGCTGAGAATCGGAGCCAGTAGCAAATACAATAAAACTCTAACACACCCGCCTTTCCTCACCTTCCCCAGTGTCTGGCCTCCATCACCCGACTAATTTTTGTTTGATTATGAAACAGCGGTTTCACAAGGGGTGTATTCTAAGTAGTTTCTAAGTAGACTGACATTTTTTTTAAAATTTGTGCGCTTTGAACTGCTTGCAAAATAATTGCAACTTGTAAGCAACAATTGCATATAATTTCCGAAACACGAATGGAGGACGTGTAACACGTTCTTGATCGGCCTAAACTGATTGAAATTGTTTGTGAATGAAGATAGTCAGGCTCGTAGGTAAAAAAATGCAAATTGTTTGACGATGTCTTTAAAAGATTTATAACATATCACACATATCAAGAACCTATTATGTATCGATACATTGAATACACTCACTCAAGATGAGTCCGAATGTGTTGAGTAGTAAACGAGACGCCTCGATGCGATGTCCCAGAGATGAGCGAAAGGATGTAATTGATCAAAATATTTGGCATAAAGAATAGCGAACAAATTTTATTTCAAGTGTAAAATCATTCTCATTTTGGACGAATGCAACCTCGAAATTCTTATGATTTGCCCTGGTGATTTCTGACCACAACGAATACATAACCATCCGAGTGGCTGAGAACGTCAATGGGACCATGAAAACCTAGCCACATGAACTCCTAATCGGGAAAGAGGTAAATTACAATTGAAGGTTGGATCGCGGGACAGATCGTTGATCCATCATATCATTGAAATTGTAATGTTTCTGTAAAAATAATGCACACTATATTTACAGTGATTTTGATTCTCGTTCAATTAAGAAAAATCAGAAGTGTGTACAATGGAGAGAAAGTAAGTCAGCTCCACTCTCACCTCAGTTGCCACTGCATTGAATGAACGAGAGAGAACGAAGATATGATATACAAAGGAGGAATTAGCCATTTATCCATTGAATGAGCGCCATGAGTTCTCGGTATCCGATTTATCAGAGTTCAACTAATATTCGTAACTTATACGATGGACACTAACAATTGGCTCTGATAAGGGACATGATGAATCAACATGTTCAGAAATTCCAGGTGAATAAATTATTTTTCTTCTAAAGAGCAACGCAAAACCATTGCTCGCACATAGCCCATCTTGGATATGATGTACTGGTGCAACGGCAAAGCGCCGGCCAAATAAAACGAAAGTAATCCTGGCGACTGGCAGAAATAAATTTTAAATAGCGATTCCGGAAACATTTTCTGCAAAATAACAATCTAAATTGCAACACAAACCATTAAATTATTAATGTGAGCATGCCCGAATATGAAAATAGTCTGAAACTTTTGAACCAAACTGATATACTAAAAAATAGAAGAAACATAAAGCGAGATAGACAGCTTCGAAATTGTTCTTCGAACACATCAAGGATGAACGATTACTCTCCAGAACGACTGGCCGGAGACCATTTCATCGTGCAACCACGATCTCCAGGAAAAGAAAATTGTTTTCAAAATATATATTTTGATTTATCTTATTTCAAAATTTGTTTAAAGAATAATTGGGTCTAATATAAACATAATTGTCCGCTCATTTTGAGACCAAAAACAACTTCTGTAGCTCATATCGGAACCGAGATACAGTATAGCCATGTGTAAAACCGGATTGGTACAGTATTTATTCTTGACCTACCCATGACCTACCATCAATTTTTTGACAATGACCCGCGGTTCATGGTAGGACGGGGGGGGGTGGGCAAGCGCCGCCAGCTCTGGACAGGCTCTGATACCCGTAATAAGCATAAATAGTAAACGATAGTTCATCTTCCCTCACAAGTCTAACATTACCCGGACATTCATCATAACGATCGAAAATCAGAAAATAATCTATTCCTCAGTAGTGAAATTGCACGAGCTTCTAGTGAATGTTCGGCTCTGTCTCAATTTAGAGGTCCCAAATCAATTAGAGGTTCCAAATCAATTTAGAGGAC
>BTRK01000020.1:0-42026 GCA_036245805.1 Pristionchus mayeri
ACTTTTCAACGACCCCATGAAGCCAGCATGAATTTTATGTGCTCAAAAGATTGCAGTGTTACCAAGTCGTCTTGATAAAAATATAAAAATTTTAAAAAATATATTATATTCGAAAAAGTTCAAAATGCAACTAAATTTGAATTATGGTGTAAGAAATACTGTATCCGCCTTTCCCTAAGTTTGCAGTATTCTCGAAAATGAAATGATTTCAAGGTTAACTTTTGTCTAATGACTATGAGAAGACTATCTGAGAAGGAAAATCAATGAAAACACTGCATTTTTTATTTCAATTGCAAAAGAGTTTACAACAAAGATATCCTATGCAGTAATAGGTTCGCGCATCACACACGGTCAACATTCCGTCAGGCACGTCAATTACAGAAACATTGATATTTTTAGAAATCACAAATTTACAACACCTACTACATCGTTGCTTCGCGCCCAAAACAAGTTCTCGCGAAACTTGGGTGTCACGATAATATGGTCAAACATCGAAAACATACAAGATGCTAGAAACTCGCAGATTATTAAATTCATATATTCTCGCAGTGTTCCATTCTCCATTTTTGTTAGCAATCTGTTAGTGACTTCTACGAAGAAGATAATAAATACATGTAGTTAAAGGAAAAGTACTATTTAAACCATACATAAATATAAAAAAGGCGCTCAATTGTGTGCAATTTTGTGGATGTCAGTGTGGTTATGTGATTGCTTATACTTATACTTATACTTTATTCACCATCAGGGTAGGAGAGAGATTATGACTTGAAGGCGAAGGGAGATCAGGTGGTATTTTGGGCTCGGGCGAGCGTGTGGGTGGGATTTTGTGGCAGTCCGTATTACATTCTTATGTTGGAAGAGTGGAGGACATGCATGTGAGAGTTTTTCATAAGGCGAATCTCATAGTCTGCATAGCTCTAAAAATAAGAAAAAAAAGAAGAAAAGAAAACATTCCAAGCCATAAAAAGTCTGCACAAAAAATATTATATAATCAATAATGACAGACAAGGAGAGAAAAAAATGAAACCGCTAGGGAAATTATCCTAGCTACATAAGTAATGTTAGAATCAATCATAGATTTCCATAACATGGTTTTTTCTTAAATCGTACCACTGTAAGTATATGCAGTATCTTCGAAGGAGCGTATTTTTGAAATTTTGGTACCCGTAAATCGGAGTTTCTATTGGAATTTCCAACCCAGGAAAGGCCAATTGTTTACGTTCTTTCGGCTTCAAACTTATCTTTTGAGTGATGGCAACCTCTCTCCATATAACCTATCCCCTCGATCAGAGCGGATAAGGAAGCATATTGAATGGAATGACTAAGACGACAAACCTTCAACTTTACATACGTCGAGACGTACGTCAAGTTGATCGCAGTGAGCTCTAATATCTGCCTCCATGTAGGTTGAGTAACTGCCGAATCTCAAATGCTGCAGCCACAGTTGCAGAGGGGCTAGTACTCCACTTCGCGAATCAAATTCATACATCAAGCCCATCGATACTAGTTCCTAATCACAGTAGGCCAGAAGAAAATAAACGAATACTCAAAATGCATTTATGTCGAGAATTGAGAAGCAGCGAGATTCCAGGTTCTAAGATGTTGCATAAGATCAAATTATATATTTAAGGTCAATTTCTCATTCTTGGGTTTGCAAATCAAATAATTGCTCACTCTGTATTCCTAATTAAATTTAATAGATCACTTCCTGTCACCTCACTTCCTGTTTTCTTCTATCCAAGATAGACACGCAACTGGATATTATAATTCGCGTCATTAACACATTTCATAGTATCAAATCATCATGCTTCAGCTGCAGCAGTAGCGAGGCTGCACTGCAAACTAAATCGATCTATTTAACTGTTTTCTCACTCTAATTCAGTTATTAGGCAGTACTTTGGTTGTTCTACGAAAGTGTAGATGAGCTCTGCCTGTGTGTACTCAATTGTGATGATGAGAGGATGAAACCAGTCGAGATTAAGAATTCTGGTCAATAGCGCCGTTATTTTCTCTAAATCCAATCGCTCAAGTCATTGATCAAGTCATTCTTCTTTAATATCATAATTGAAGATCAAAGATCAACACACAGATACTCAGTTGGGCAATGGCGATACTTCTTCGTTTCCGTTACTCCTTTGAGAGAGACACGCGACGAGGTGTGAGAAGATACAATTATTGCAAACAATTACCAGTCACCTTCACACTCCAACTACAAATCATCCAGTTCATGCTCTAGATTAATTTCAAAAGTTGCCTTACTTTCTAAGCTCTACACAAATACTGTAATCATCTTATTGAGTAACCGAATAAAATATAAAAAAAAGTATGCTAATTTCTGCAAATGTGTCTGTTAGGCCAACGGAACTGAAATTGCAAGCGAGCTTGTGAGATCTATAATTGATTCTATTCTACTGGGAATCAAATACCATTTTAAACGCAATGTGACAGAATCGGCGCGGAATCAATCGTAGACCAATTAAATAAAAAGTGGAACCGAGAAGTTACAAGGTGTGATTTTTTGGAAAGACCGGCAATGAAAAATTCTAGGCAGGCGAAGAAAAGTATACTCACGTCCATCTTCAGCTCATCCTTCACTTTCCCATTCGAGGAGCGCACACTGCAAAATAGACGGAAGATGAAGGATCCTGATCTCGTCAACTGTTTTTCGCACTTCAATTCGTACATCGTGACATAACAACGGGTTCTTCGCCTGTCCTGATAGAAGGAAAAAAATAATTATTCAAAATTAAATAATATTGAGATTTGAGCACCAGCGAGTTTACAGGCTCAGATAATCAAGTTAGAATTTAGATTATGAATTCTCGACAATAAAAGCTTGTTTTACATGCAACAAACTCATAATAATACGATATATGAGAAACTTTTTCAGTCAGTGAACATATGCTTGGCAAAGTGCGAAAAATCGAAATCGCCCTAAATGTGCCCACGTGTAGTACTCGACGAGCATAGCTCGGGTGCCACATATGGAGTGTTCTAGATCACTCTCTGCGAAATGGGGCACACTTATTTCAGAAATTTCAAATTTCGAATTTTCTCATTTCGAAACCGATTTAAATGACTGATGTCTCAAAAAATCACTAATATTCCATGTTTGTATGTGACAAATTCTAGAATGATTGGGCATCAACTCGTGACGAAACAGCGAAAATAATTTTTTCGAAAATTTTTAATTAATTCAGAAGGGTGGGTAGATACGTTTTTGACTTCACTATAAGTTAGAGCGGTATGCATGCTGTTCATATAAAAAAATAAAAATAAATTAAAAATATAGTTTGTGAGAAATCATCAAAAATATGTAAAAAGTCAATTCTCGATCATCCCGAAACTACCGTACTCTAGGGAGCCGGAAGTATATTGATTGTCCTAGTTTTGAACCATGAATAGGGGGTCATGGTCCAAAAGTCGGTCGGTAGGTCAATGGTAGGTCAAGACTAGTTACCGTACCCAATCGATCATACAGTACCACCAGATACCGTATATCACTACCGTAACCCACGATTATCGCGAACTAACTTTATTTTTAAAAAGTCCTGGTACCATGCCCAATCGATTATACAGTACCCAGGTAACTGCCGTAACCCAGTTCCATGGGTCAGATCCAGTTCCTTGGGTCAAACATTTTTCTAAAAATTTCGAAAATTTTTCTAAAAATTCCAAATCGATCATAAACTGATTCTACGGTAATTAGAGATACATTATGATACTTTAAAATATTTGTTCGCTCAATTTGGATTTTTAGAAAATTGTTTGACCAAGGAACTGGATCTGACCGTAGTTTACCTGGGTACTGTATAATCGATTGGGCATGGTACCAGGACTTTTTAAAAATAAAGTTAGTTCGCGATAATCGTGGGTTACGGTGGTGGTATACGGTATCTGGTGGTACTGTACGATCGATTGGGTACGGTAACTAGTCTTGAACTACCATTGACCTACCGACCGACTTTTGGACCATGACCCCCTATATTTCAAAACTAGGACAATACATATACTTCCGGCTGCGTAGAGTACGGTAGTTTCGGGATGATCGAGAATTGACTTTTTACATATTTTTGATGATTTCTCACAAACTGTATTTTTAATGTCTTTTTATTTTTTTATATGAACAGCACGCATACCGCTCTAACTTATAGTGAAGTCAAAAACGTATCTACCCACCCTTCTGAATTAATTAAAAATTTTACATCTAGGGCGATTTCGATTTTTCGCACTTTGCCAAGTGTATCTACAAATATGTTCACTGACTCAAAAAGTCTCTGATATCACGAGTATCACGAGTCACTGGAGAAAAATGAGCTCTTCAGGAACAATTTGGAAAAAGTTTCGACCACATCATTCATATTATGGTATATTCATACACTCCAGGGAACTGATTGAAATTTATAGACCGTTTGTCCCGGAACCGGCTTTTAGGAATTTCCCGGTTTTTAATCCGGAACTGCTGTATATCAGATTCCTGAAGAGCTAGAGAAATGGCATAGGGCTCAAAATGTTCGGAAAATTATTTCCAACAACTTTTCTGTTGATAGAAAAATTGTGGGACTGCAAATAAAAAATGTCATTGAGAAACTGATTTTGAAGCAAAATAATAAATTATGCTGATTTTGGAGGTGCGAACATAGTGAATTTTATTGCAGATTATGAAATACTGAGTTGATACACATTTAATTAAAAAATAAATTAGTCATTCGGAGAGGGATGAATTTTGCTAGATCGATCTAAATGTCTGACTTTTCATTTTTTCGTTGTTTTCCTGTTTATCTAAAAATGTCTGTGACACTTATCGATTTGCTTAGTAAGTGATGGTTAAATGTTAAAACCGTTTTTCCAGCTTGTTTCATCATTTTTGGCATAAGCTTAAGCTCTAGAAACGAGAAATGCATTGCAAATTCAGTTATTGGACAAATCGATTTTGCAGCAAAAGAATAAATTATACTGATTTTGTGATACAAGAACATAGTGATTTTTATTGCAGAACATGAAGCTATGAGTCCATATACTTTTAATAACAAATAAATAAGTCATTCAGAGAGGGATGAATTGTGCTAGATTGCTCTAAATATCGGACTTTGCGATTTTTCGTTGTATTCCTGTTTATCTAAAATGTCTTTGCCATTTAACCATTTGCTCTTTAAATGATAGGGAATTGTGAAAACAAACTACTGAGACCATACACATTTAATATAAAAAATAAAAGGTAAATTTCTTAGAATCTGTAGTAGGAATATTTAATATCGGTAAATCGCAAAGTTCGATTTTTAGAGCGATTTAGCAAAATTCATCCCTCTCCGAAAGGCAATTTTTTTTTTCGTTTAATCCTTATGGACTCATAGTTTCATAATCTGCAATAAAATTCACTATGTTCTTACCTCACAAAATCAGTATAATTTATTCTTTTGCTGCAAAATCGATTTCTCAGTAACTTAATTTTCAATGCATTTCTCGTTTATAGGAGCTTAAGCTTATGCCAGAAATGATGAAACAAGCAGGAAAAACGGTTTTAACATTTCTCCATCATTTACTAAGCGAATGAATAAGAGAGACTTTTTGAGTGAGTGAACATATTTGTAGATACCCTTGGCATTAGCAAAAAAATCGAATCCCTCCATAATGTGTAGACATGTAGTACTCGGTGAGTACTACTCAGATGTGGCATATGTAGTGTTCTAGATCAAGGGTTCGGGAATGAGATGTACTCTGGTTCAAAAATTTCAATTTCGAATTTTGCCGTTTTTCGATGGATCTGATCGATTCATATCTCTAAAAATTCATAATATTTACTTGAGTGCACCTACCAAGTTTCATCAGAATCGGATGAAAAGTCGACGTGAAAACATCAATTTTCGATTAATATTATTTTTAGCTATTTCAGATATGGTGGTATTGACACTTTTTATTAGCTTGATTGTAGCTCTCACTGATTACTGTTTACTATAAAATTTGAGCGAAAAATAAAAATACATGTCTGGCGAAATTTTTCGAAAAGCCGAAAAAAGTCAGTTCGTAATAAAGTTTCAGGCTACCGTATCCTCTCATGAGAATACTTCGCCGAAAATTTATGGATTTTTGAATCATTTAAAATTTGAATGTTTTAGTGCTGAACCTAACTGGCACATAACAGAGAACACCTGAAATCATTCGCTAATGAGCTGAAATCGACCAGAGGTTACACTTGTGTAATGGCGTATTTTACAAATTGCCTGAATTTATTGCGCATGTAGTTTTCTCGCAAACTTTTCATGAACTATAGTCAATACTTGTATCGAAATTACGGTTTCAATACATTTGAAGTGATAGCGGTCAATTACTGCAATTTGTGAAATGCACCATTACACAAGTGTAACCTCTGGTCGATTTCAGCTCATTAGCTAATGATTTCAGTTGTTCTCCGTTATGTACCAGTTAGGTTCAGCACTGAAACATTCAAATTCTAAATGATTCAAAAATCCATCAATGTTCGCCGATTTAGCCTGAAACTTTATTACGAACTGACTTTTTTCGGTTTTTCGAAAATTTCGCCAGACATGTATTTTTATTTTTCGCTCAAAATTTTATAGTAAATAGTAATCAGTGAGAGCTACAAATCAAGCTAATAAAAAGTGTCAATACCACCATATCTGAAATAGCTAAAAATAATATTAATCGAAAATTGATGTTTTCACGTCGACTTTTCATCCGATTCTGATGAAACTTGGTAGGTGCACTCAAGTAAATATTATGAATTTTTAGAGATATGAATCGATCAGATCAATCGCGAAACGGCAAAATTCGAAAATTGAAATTTTTGAACAGAGTACATCTCATTCCCGAGCCCTTGATCTAGAACACTAAATATGCCACGTCTGAGTAGTACTCAACCAGTACTACATGTATACACATTATGGAGGGGTTCGATTTTTTGCTAATGCCAAACATATGTTCACCTACTCAAAAAGTCTCTCATAAGTGTCACAGACATTTTAGATAACAGGAAAACAACGAAAAATGAAAAGTTTCTCAATGACATATGTTTTATTTGCAGTCCCACAATTTTCCTGTCAACAGGAAAGTTGTTGGAAATAATTTTTCGAACATTTTGAGCCCAATGCCACCTCTCTAGCTCTTCAGGAAGCTGGAATACAGCAGTTCCGGATTAAAAACCGGGAATTCCTAAAAGCCGGTTCCGGGACAAACGGTCTATAAATTTCAATTAGTTCCCTCCAGGGGGGTATGAATATACCATAATATGAATGATGTGGTCAAAACTTTTTGCAAATTGTTCCAGGGCACCTCCACTGACTCTTGATACCGTGATATTTGATCAACAAACGTTTCCAAGGAGGCAGCGTTTAAACGCTACTTCCTTGGAGATTGTATGCAGTGGCGTTCCATCTTCCTCCACCTACTTGATAGAAAGAGATCTGGTAATTCGTATTATTAACTCAGTTCCCATTAACAAATTACCAGTCACATTTACGTTCCAACAAGAAAAAAGCGTGGGAAAAATAACTAGCTGAAATTATCAATATGGCCAACCCGTATCTTTCTGGCTGCACACTTACTACATTGACCATAGGAAGGTGGGGAATCGATCATTCCAAATTTTGTGAGCGAACAAGTATACATAATGTAGATAAAAAGTTCACGACAGATACTTTATCTCCCTTTCCACCAAGAACGAAGGGAGAAGTGGCCAGATTCGGTAGGAAAATGACAAGTGGCTGGTTGAGATGTTTAATTTATCGGTGTTTTGTGATATAAAATTATATCTAGAATGTCTAGTTATTTTTGATTGGGAACATAAGAGCTTTGTTCGATCAACTATGCTGACTAACAAAGTTAAAAATATTTACATACTCACTTACGGTGATACTGGTTTCAATTCATGATCACCAACTCTGTGTAGAGGTCGTAGCCGAGGACATCGAAGATAATAGGCAGCAGCGGTGGAAGAGACAAGAACATGATGAGGAGAACATTTTGGGCTGTGATAGTATTTTTTCAAAATTTATCAGCCGCAGCGAGTGTCACAATACACAACCGTCCTAACAACAGAGTCACATATTCACCTGGAAGCACCAATGTGCATAGACGACAAATGAATACTGCAATGAGCAGAATAGGGCTTTTCTCCACTCACGAATTCTGTTTCGAGGAAGCAAAAATATCCCAAGTATTTGAGCCTTCATAGTTGCAGTCGTGCTACACTGGGCATAAAACGATCAATCATCCGGCGGTTTTTTCGATTACAAACATTCACAGAAAGTTCTAAAAAATCAATCAAATGCTCATGTTTCAAGTTTACTTCATGTTACGCCATGGAAAGATAGAAGTGTCTCTCTTGCCACCCGCAAACATAAAAAAAATTATCAGCGATGCTTCTTATATTCAGATCAGAGAAAAATTCTCTCACCATCACTTGTTTATTCGCCCTGTTCGACTGATGTCCATGCTTGTGTCGGGCCATTTCTCCTTGCCGCCGATAACACGTTCATCAACTCGATCAGACAGAAGGAAACACTTTTTCTCACAAAATTTTTTTTAGTTTTGAGCACCAGTGAGTTCCGGGTTCCGACAATCGTTATTAGAAGGAGATTTTTTATTCTCGTCGATATCTCATTTTGTCATTTCTTACTACAAAAAAAATCAATTAATTCATTTGAATCTCTTAATGATTGACGAGCGATATTCCTCGGGTTGTAGATGTAGTTGTTCCTTCTCTATCTCCAACAACAAATGACCAAATTACAACGACAAGTGACGGTTAAGTGTATAAGTGTCTTTCTGGTCGCTTAAAAAAAGGTAAAAGGTAAAGGTGCAGCCACGTCAAGCGATTTTACAGTCGTAAACAACTACGCTAGGTGGTGTAGTGCTGTGAGGCCGACTACTGCTAGGACTACGTATCCCTGCTGTATAAAGTGCTTCTAGGGAACGTTACCTTTCGCGACCGAGGTCACTGCCAATTCACCGACCCGGGGGGATAGAGGTTCTTGGTCTACCCAGGCGGGGGATCGAACTCGGGACCCTTGTATGACAAGGCTCCCGAGTTCGATGGTCGCATGCGTATCATATTATGCGCAGGAAGTTGGTGTATCAATATTTTGATCACTTAAAAATGCCTGTTTCACAAGTGCTAAATTAGGCATAGCAAGGTCGAACAACAATTATGCAATGTACACAAATCCATACATCTTAAATCAAATTATTATTATCATCGTACCACTCAAGATTACAATATTCATAGATACACCAACCATCTCTATCAGCCAATTTGTACGTGATGAGTTGATTTCCCTGCTTGAATCGAACCACGTTCTCCTTAACGTTCGTAATCATCCTTGCGCGGAATTAGAGAGGTAGTATCTGCTATCAATTGTAGTCGCCTTATTTGTTCTAATAGAACCACATGGCGATTCGATGCCGTTCAGCATAGTGATATGCTCATTCCTTTCACGACAAACAAAAGTATGTTGTTGTAAATTTGTAGACCGAACAATCTTAATTGATAGTGGGGGCATATAGTTAGCTTGTTTGATAATTTCGGGAGTGTGCATAAGTTGTGGTTATCCTCCCCATTCCATTTAGTGATGTTTTGTCGATTGAGTATTTAAATTTGCTTAAATTTGATGTAAAAAATAAAATCATTTATTTGTTGTTCACCATAAGTGATCGTGCGAGAGCGTTGCTACCACATACTGAAATTATGGTGATGACGGATGAAACCAGAACTTCTCAGGGCACAAACAAATTTTTAAAAAAAATTGTACAACGGCTGACCGTTCGTCTCGTATTATTTATTATTGTTGTTCTACGCAGAGTGCATTCAACATTTTCCTAAGCGATCCACACGAGACACCGATAGGGTGAAACCATATTCTCCCTTACAACTTCTTTCCAATTCACCCGTGGCAAAGCAAGTATACCAGTTGTTAGACAAAAAAATCAGCCAATCACTATTTCGAGAGAAACCAATCGATCAAGCCCAAGAAACAAGTGTCGGTCACTAGTGATGCCAAATCGGCGCGCGCTCTCCTCGTTTCACACGCTCTCTCACCGGTCAGACAGAGCGAGAGAGCGTGCGAAACGAGGAGAGCGCGCGCCGATTTGCCATCACTATCGGTCACTGATCTTTGATAACCGATATCTGATCTTGAGAGATATCAACATTTTTTAAAATTTTACTTGGAAAAAACGCGCCCTATAAAAATTGATGTTCGATCTTCCAATACCTAATGTATTGCATCGCAAAGCAACGAATTCACGGGTACTCCTGATTTGACCATCATTATTAATTTTGACCAACTTGCCAGGAACCATTGACCCCTCATCGTATTTTTGCCAATGTGGTAAGTGCGCAACCAGAAACAGACGGCTAATTGATAATTGTACTTGTATCTTTTTCGTGCTTTATTTCTTGTTAACAATCACTGGCGAAGCATTGTCTCCTCATTCGGTTGGTGTACGTCACAATGAAATTTTTTGCTTTCTCAAAAATTCAATCTTTATTCAATCACGCAAGCTCTCTCTTTAAATAATTTCGGTAGGATAAAAACGAGTTTTATCGACGCTATGGCCAGAAGCACAGGTTTGTGAAAAACCTGTACGATTCTGAACAGAGTGCCACCCGTGTTGTGTGCTGGTGGTTAATGTGACGGTTTGAAACCAGAGAAAACCTGGTGGAAAAATTGAATTTTCAGCATTTAATTTATGCTTTTACAAAACAAGTCAACAGTGGGAAATATACCGTAAATCCTTCTCTTCTTTGACCAATATTATCTAATGAGAGAAAAAGTCAACCTTAATCTACTTATCCATACCGTAGCTCTTTTCTCATGGTCTCACCAATCTTAGAGCTTTCCTCCCATGAGCAATTTGCTGCAACCCAGCCTCATCGTCTAAATGAAAATCATTTTCTCATTCTCCCTTCTATTAAGGCCGGAGAAGTAAAATTAAGTCCCGGTCCCACCGTATCCCTCGCCTCCTTCCTGCCTACGGCTGCTGGCACTCGATGGCCTTCCTCTTCTCTCCGATTCCCGTCGTCTCAATCTCGTACTTGACGCACACTCCGCCCCAGATCACGACTGAGAAAGGGATGGAATCAGGGGAATAGAAGGCACGTACTTTTAATAGCTAGAACTTTTGTTAGCTTGTGTAAAAGTCAAAGGAGTGGACAAGAGGTGTGCTCATAAGTCATGACAAGAATCACCGAATTATTGATGCCCATACTTTTCATTCGCAATTTGACTTGAACGGGAACTAGGCAAGCAGAGAGAATGAGCATACGTTAAGTTGTTTTTTGATGATACAACCAAACTCCCAATTAGGGTTGGTGCACCGAATACCTAACACTCCCGTACACACCCGACTCACAAGTAGCCAGGAATGACAAGGAGGCGCACACGGTTACAACTCTCAGTTCCAGAAGGAACCTACTACTCTCAGCTCCCGAAGGAACCTACAACACTCAGCTCCCGAAGGAACCTACAACACTCAGCTCCCGAAGGAACCTACAACACTCAGCTCCCGAAGGAACCTACAACACTCAGCTCCCGAAGGAACCTACAACACTCAGCTCCCGAAGGAACCTACAACACTCAGCTCCGAAGGAACCTACAGACGACAATAACCAAAAGGAAGAAAAGGAAGACCAGGTAAAATGGAAAGTAGACAAGGAGAAATGCCGAACGGAAAACAAGAAGGTTAACGCAGAAACGCACAATACGACTACGTGAATAATCCTAGTTGAAATCCCTTGCAAAACCCTTGAACGAGAGAAAAGATAATAATAAGTATTTATAGAAAGAGCGCATAATAAAACAACATCCTTTGACGACGACCAAGAACCGAAGTGAGGTGAGTACAACGTTAGATTGGGTCGACTCGCCATCAACGTATGCAAAAGGTGGGTAATTGACGAAGCAAACAACGCATGCTAATGCGAATGGCTGGGTGCACGTAAACAAGTGATTCATGCTAATAGAGTGATCGATTGCTCGATATTGGGATATATTCTAGCGAGGAAACACCTTCCGAGTACATTGATCTAACCGAGTCGGGCCAGTCGAGCACCGGCTCTCAAACTCGACTCGGGCTCAGCTCGACTCGAGCCTGAACACTCGGGCCGCTCGAAAATGGTGCGAGTGAAGAGTCGAGCCAGTCTGGCCCGACATGGCCCGACTGGCTCGACTAGGCCCGTCTCGGCCCGTCTCGGCCCGAGTCGGCCCGACTTGCGAGTGCAAGCAAAGGGCAATTCCGCGTCGTTCTCACCAATGTAATTTGAGGTTCTCCGAGGGAGTAGTCAGTTAGTCAAGTGGTTGTATTTTGCACCCTCAGTAAAAAAAGTATCTGGTTCAATTCCGTTCGATTCAGTTATGTTTTTGCTCAAATTGTTTATCATTTTGCTCATTTCTTTCATAACTGTAACCTACAAATAGAGCAAAAACGAAAAATTGAATGCGGAGTTGAACCGGGGTCTTTTGCCAACAAGGGTGCAAAGCACAATCACTTCACCAATAGTCTAGTTATCCATCTAGCTGCTAACGATAATGGTAAGCAGGATACGGAAATGCCCCTCTGAGTTCGACTCGGCTCGAGTCGGGCCGAGTCGGGCTAGTCGGGCCAAGTCGGGCTAATCGAGCCGCTCGACTCTTCACTCTCGAGGTCGGGCCACCCGATCGGGTTTCGAGCCAACTCGGGCTAAAATTAGGGTTTTCCTAGTCGAGTACTCACTCGAATACCGGGCTGGCCCGATTTCACCAACCCTACTTCCAATCATCGAACAATCACGCTATTAGCCAACTTTGGTGATATAGTGAAACACTGGATCAGTATGCAAGCAACAATTTTGTTGTAACTCCGCAATCTCAATGGTGAATTATCAAACATAGTTCTCCAAAACTTTAGTGGATCGTCTGAAACGCACGCCCACCAACCTGCCTAGAATAGCGTCTAAACCAAGTCATGAATTTATAATGGTCCACAACACAACTCATGACATCACAGTAATATACCGCCCGTCCCCCATCTATTTCCCATAACCTTCCCTATTTTTCCCTTCTCTTCCTTCCCCCCAAAACTTAATTTTGACTGTCAAAGCACAAATCGATCATTGTTTTCTTCCCCATCTCCACTAGGGATGGCCATTCGATGCGAGGATTCCGCTACGTCTCTCCCTCCTCGAAATGAGAAATCAGCCTAGGGAGTGGCGTAGCGGAATCGCTACCTCGCATCGAATGTCCATCTCTAATCTCTACGCCCCTCTCCCTCCACCTCTTCCCCCCACTCACCCTTTCCATCCTTGATGTCTCCGTCGAGCGTCGCGAATGTCTGTACCTTGAGGAAAGTGACGTCGCCCTGCAATTTAGAATTATTAATATTTTTTTTTTAATTTCGAGAAGCCAAAAATCAAAGCAACAGCTGTTTCACAAGTTCACGTGCGAATGCCGCAGCCTCAGTCTAGCGGGTGTAATCCCTCCCTTCTATCACCCAGTATGTTGATACCCAAAATTTTGACCAAAAATTGTGCTAACAAGCGGAATCGTAATTCATTCCCTGATCTCGTTAATTTAAGCGTTATTCAACACATTTGTTTTTTTCTAAATCGAATGCCATAATTATCAGTTCCTGACCTATTTCACAACCTTACACTGGAATGGCGCAACTCCAGACTAGCGGGCCTCCTCGCCAATTCTACTGATCTGTACCCTAATTCATTGTGAGAAAGAGAAAAATGAAGGAATTGTACGTGTCAAACTTGTTTTTTCCGCAGCCTTCTAGATCACAGATTTCCATCCTCGTCTTAACTCCTCCCGCGAAGAACTAATCAGTAAACTTCCGGAATAATGATTCACAAAGTGTTGCACGATATTCACGTATGAATATCCAAAATTCAAAATGCTCTCCTAGCTCTGTCTGACTGGTGAGAGTGCATACAAAATGAACAAGCTAGCTCCAGTCGTCCATCATCTCTTCCTTCACGCTCCGTGAGAAAATAGCACAACTCGAGAAACAGCAGATATGGATTCTGAAGATCATGCTTGGGTACTGTAACTGATGGGTTTCATACCGTTCAAATTATGGCTGCATCAATCAAGTTTTTTAAGCATTTATAAAATGATGAATAAATTATTCGTCTCACGCAACAGAAACATCATAATAATTTCTTTTAAAATTGGTTTGCATCAAGAACTGATCGGGAATTGAACGTTCCTCTTCAGACAAAATTAAAGAAGTCCATGAAACGCGTACCCAATAGGATGATAGATCTTGTATTTGAATTTTTGATTTGCCGGGTCCGCAAGAATTATTCAAAATAGTTCAAACCTCACTTGATAATACTGTAAAACGTAAAATCACAGATATGCTAAATGTCGCTGACCTGATGTAATTATAATTATTCGCTTTCAGCGTAAATTAAATCATTTCATGTAACCAAGATGCTATTGTGCTATTGTCGTTCGGCCTCGCCTTTTCCATAATTCGATATGTTCATCTGTTTTACTGCCATCAACCCCTCATATGTCTACAGTCAGGGAGAAAGTGTGCATCCAGAAAGTTTGTGTAAATTCTGAAAAATTCTGAAAAAAAAGTGTGAATCATTTCTTGCATTTTTTCTTGTTTGTGGTTTCCTGGGGTTTTGTGAACCGGAGAGAGTCCTACCGTTAACATATATCCTCTTCCAGTTGGCGGATGTTACTAGGGACGGTCTGCATTTACTCATTCACTAGGTGACTGTGTGCCTCAACGATCAACTAAGAGTACGACTATTCGGTTCACATTTGCTAATTCATTCGTTTGTTCAATTATATTAATCTAGCTAGAAGCTGCATGTTCTTTCGAATCTCATACAAATTGAAACATTTGATCTTCAAATGCGACTTGATTCTCATCACTGGGGTAGTAGACAGCCCTCCACTAGTCATGTAGTCGGAGTGCATGAGGCATGCTTCAATCATGCAGAACCTCAGACTTTCCCGTTTCATTCCTCCGTCTTCTATCGTCAAGCAATTATTAAGAGACCGTCCGCCAGAGAACGTAATAACTATGCAGGGGTCCACGTATGGCCAAAAATTCGATAAATTCCAAACTTTTTTTTCTGAAGTGTGGGTACCGGGTGCTCATTGACGACCGCAATGACTAAGGCTAGGGGTCGATTTTGAAAAAGTTACAGATGCTCCCCATTTTGGAGGTCGAAAAAGTTGATATCTCAGAATGACACGTGATATAGATTTTCTGGTGTATTTTCACGCGTAGAAAACGAATTTTGATATCTGAGTGCGATAAAATGCGAAATAAAAAAGTTTAGCCCGAAAAACCACTTTTTCATCAAAATAATCGAGTATATAGATCTAAAAATGTCCGAGGTGCATTTTCTCGATACGATTTTCGGAATCTACGTGAAAAGTCATGTCTAGTTTGTATATATCAAAATTTTAAAAATGACGACTTTTGAGATATTGCGATCCAAACTACGAAAAATACATCAAATTGCTAAACATGGGTTCGCATGGCCAAAAATATAAATTTTTAAAAATTATAAATAAAAGAGGTTTTCCGACATTTTTCCATACGTAGAAACCGAATTTTCATGCTGCAGCTCATGAAAAGCACATTTGACATCATTTTAGCCAAGATCAATTTTGAACTTTTTTTCGATTTTTGAATTTTTGACTTTTTTCAAATTTATGTTCTATATGACCTTACCACCTAAAAGTTGATTAAATGATTGTATAAGACATAACGAATTGTTTTTTAGACCAGTGGAGCTATAGGGGGCGAGAATTTTCGGGGCCATTCGAACCCATGTTTAGCAAAAATATTGTATTTTTCGTAGTTTGGATCGCAATATCTCAAAAGTCGTCATTTTTAAAATTCTGAAAAGTTCACAGTAGACATAACTTTTCACGTAGATTCCGAAAATCGTATCGAGAATGTGCACCTCGGACATTTTTAAATCTATATACTCGATTATTTTGATGAAAAAGTGGTTTTTCGGGCTAAACTTTTTTATTTCGCATTTTATCGCACTCAGATATCAAAATTCGTTTTCTACGCGTGAAAATACACCAGAAAATCTATATCACGTGTCATTCTGAGATATCAACTTTTTCGACCTCCAAAATGGGGAGCATCTGTAACTTTTTCAAAATCGACCCCTAGCCTTAGTCATTGCGGTCGTCAATGAGCACCCGGTACCCACACTTCAGAAAAAAAGTTTGGAATTTATCGAATTTTTGGCCATCCGTGGACCTGTTCCGTTCTCTGGTGGACGGTCTCTTAAAATGCATCGCTCGTTGAATTTTACGGTTTTTAACGGGTATAATGTAGAGAGTGAATTGGTAGAGACTGAAGGTCTGTAAAGTCCAAGCATGTTCCAAGTGTTGAAGAATGTTACTCACAAAATACGGATGCGCCTGATTTTTCCATCATTTGTTATTATTTTAACAACCTTCTGAAAATACACGGGTAATTGACAATTTTATTTATATATTTTTCGCCATATATTGTTTGCTGCCGATCATGTGTGTGGTTGATAGAGTCGTACCGTAATTATTTCTATTCTTTCAGGTTCTGGGCGTCACTAAGGACGGTGTGAACGATGTGGTGGGAGTCCGGGCGAAGGGAACGAAGATATCTGAAGAGAGATCAATACATGTGAGTGAGCGATGCCATAATAAAAATACGTACTCTCGTCTGCGCAAAATTTTCAAACGGGACAATAAATTCAGAAATTCTTGACTTGGTGGTTCCGTGTTCCCAGTAATGTTCTAAAATCCTCCGTCAAAGATAGTGTTGATATTCGGGGTGAGCAATATGTCGAACAACAAAATAACACGGGGGAACTACAGTTGCCTATCCGATAATCTCTACTGTATCCAATCATTCATTTCCTCTTCGGATGCCGTCGTTCGTCATCTCTCCTGTTGTTCACTTCTCACGCGGCAGTGTGAAGGAGATAAAGAGAGAAAAGAGTGAGTGAGTAACTGTGACTATCTCCACTTTACATGCCATCTCGCCGATCAAGCACAGTGTGAAAGGGTTGTGTAGACTCGCAACGAGAGTATAGTCTAATTCATTTCGCATAATCCCTCTCCCATTCCGCCAACTACGAGTTATGCAGCAAGGAGAAAGTGACCCGATTCAAGCAGGAACATCAGTCAGTCAGGGCGAAGAAACAAGTGATGGTGAGATAATTATTCTGTGATCTGAATATATGATCAAGAATCATCTTTGATTATTTTTGTGCTTGATATGGCAAGAGAGGCACTGCTATCTTTCCTATGTATCATTAAAGTTGTTCACATGAAGCGAACATGAAACAGGATCATTTGATTGATTTTTTAGATTTTTTAGATTTTTTTTTTTTAACTTTCTGGGAATGATTTTAATCGAAAGAAACTCCAGATGATTGATCTTTTTATACTCAATGTAGTACGAGTGCAATTATGAAGGCTTGCATAGATGGGATATTATTGCTTCCTCGAAACAGTATTCCTGAGTGAAGAACAGCCCTACTCTGCTCACTGAAGCATTCATTTTTCGGCTATGCACATTTTCGCTTCCAGTTGAATACGTTACTCTGTAGTTAGAAGGTTGTGTATTGTGAAGGTCGTACTGTTGGATAAATTAAAACGGTGTCTCCGTTAGAACGACAGATCCTGGAGGCAAAGTGGCACAATGCCTTAAACTTATCGCTAGGGGTTCAAACTTTGGTGGTAGAGTCCTTATGGGTAAAGAAAACTTTTCCAGAAATTTTGACCTACCATTTGCATATTTTTCAAAAACTGTCATTTTTGATATTGACCCATTGTGTTATATACCATTCGAAAGAGTATCAAAAGTTATGTTAGAATCCAAATTTGCGAAGGAATTAATCAACATCTGCTCTTGAAACATGCTATTATGTGAGGAAAAACAGCAATTTGAAATTTCAGTTCAGGAGAACATGTTCCAATCATTTCTTATTTCTGAAAATAATACTCTAGATGTCAAATGATATAAGAAATTCAGAAAAAAAATATGCCGAGGTCGAGCGAGGTGCCACAAATTGAGTTTTTCTCAAAAAACCGATACTGTACTTAAACGCATGCTCGATTCTTAATCAATGCATACATTTTTGCAAGCATCTTCCGCGGAATTTTCTACTTCTAATAAATTCGATAATATGCAATTTAAAGCAGATTATGTATCAAAATGTGTACAATGAATGCCTGCAAAAATGTATGCATTCGGGAGGAATCGAACCTGCGTTTAAGTACAGTATCGGTTTTTTGAGAAAAACTCAATTTGTGGCGCTCGACCTCGGCATATTTTTTTTCTGAATTCCTTATATCATTTTACATCTAGAGTATTATTTTCAGAAATAAGAAATGATTGGAACATGTTCTCCTGAACTATCGAAATTTCAAATTGCTGTTTTTCCTCACATAATAGCATGTTTCAAGAACAGATGTTGATCAATTTCTTCGCAAATTTGGATTCCAACATAACTTTTGATTCTCTTTCGAATGGTATATAACACAATGGGTCAATATCAAAAATGACAGTTTTTGAAAAATATGCAAATGGTAGGTCAAAATTTCTGGAAAAGTTTTCTTTGACCATAAGGACTCTACCACCAAAGTTTGAACCCCTAGCGATAAGTTTAAGGCATTGTGCCACTTTGCCTCCAGGATCTGTCGTTCTAACGGAGACACCGTTTTAATTTATCCAACAGTACGACCTTCACAATACACAACCTTCTAACTACAGAGTAACGTATTCAACTGGAAGCGAAAATGTGCATAGCCGAAAAATGAATGCTTCAGTGAGCAGAGTAGGGCTGTTCTTCACTCAGGAATACTGTTTCGAGGAAGCAATAATATCCCATCTATGCAATTTCTGGAAAAGTTTTCTTTGACCCTAAGGACTCCACCACCAAAGTTTGAACTCCTAGCAATAAGTTTAAAGAAGGAGTAACACGAAAAATTAGTTCAATTAGCCAAAACGTGTATGTAACAAAAGACGGCAGCCCGATCATAAATCACTTTTTCCGAAGTTTCACAGGCAGCTCTGAGGCTATTTACATACGCGCAAAGTTCATTGACAGCGCAGGGTTGAGGCTAGTTCGTTTATGTTTCACTCGCTCTACATAATTTTCGTCTCGTTCTCGTGGTAAATTCGCTAGTTTCCCATTGCGAGCGCAGTATCTTCGTGGTGGGACTCCCTAGCATTCATTCGTGTTACCCCTTCTTTAAAGCATTGTGCCACCCTATGCTCCGATCTTAGGCAGACAGCGTTTTAAAATAATGACTGTTTCAGTCAAACTATTCTCTTCTCCCTTTTACGATTCCTCCACCTACTAATGGCTATTCTCTTCGATGACACCTACACAGAGTTGATAATTATGAAGTATCACGAGCAGATGAATGCTCTGTAGGTCGTTTGTTCAACTATATTAATCTAGCTAGAAGCTGCAGGTTCTTTCGAATCTCATACAAATTGAAACATTTGATCTTCAAGATGCTAATACGTCCGATGCACCAACACTGGGGGAGTTGATAAAAGCAAATATTTTGATTATTTTTCTAATGAGCTAACTTCATGACTATAACATTTGAGACTCAAGTGGATTGATTGTCGGTGCATGATGACGGTTTTTAATTGATTTATTGGAATTGTGTTAAAGGAGGAGTAAATGCAAACGCGCGCCCGGTTGGAATATGTTTCACCTAGGGACGCACTCTCTTCAAGGTGCGTGCTATCTCGCCGCCTTCCCTGAGCTTTCCCTGATCTGGCTCCCAGCCAACTAGCTATAACTCTGTTCGGAATGGAGATATCAATGTGAAAATTTTGGAGCTTCTTATCGTTGTGGAGCTCCAGGCAGTGCATATGATAGCTTCAAAAATCGAATTTTGAGTTTACTCCTCTTTTAAGGGAGAATGGTATGTCGATCTTCGATATTTCAATTCATGAATCAAATATAAATTTATTTAGTTTCTAATGAGGTGCACAAAGCGAATAATTGACGAGAATTCAACAACTCGAACTTACGATATTTCACCGAACCTGTAATCTCGCTGGTTCTCAACTGTAATTTATTTAAAATATTGTTTTCCTTCTGTCCGACGGTTTTGAAAGATCGAAGAACGAGGCTGTAGTTACTTCCTCTCTTCTTCCACCTTCTGATAATTTTCTAAATTAACACAATTCCAATAAATGAATGAAAAGCCGTCTTCATGCACCGACAATCAATCCACTTGAGTCTCAAATGGTATAGTCATGAACTTAGCTCATTAGAAAAATTATCAAAATATTTGCTTTTATCAACTCCCCCAGTGTTGGTGCATCGGACGTATTAGCATCTTGAAGATCAAATGTTTCAATTTGTATGAGATTCGAAAGAACCTGCAGCTTCTAGCTAGATTTTCTACTTTCTCTACTTTTGCACTGCCCCGAACTGCAAAAACCGGGCACGTTGTTTCATTTTGGACCAACTTTTCAACCACTGCCCCCCCCCCCCCCCCCCCCCCCCCCCCCGTCTCACCCTTTCCATCCTTGATGTCTCCATCGAGGGGCGCGAATGTGCACCTTGAGGAAGGTAACGTCGCCCTGCACGATATTCAAAGCGAATGGTAGATGTAATCATACAATGCAGCTAAGTACTGGGGATAATAAGATAAAGTACAAAATGACTTTGACAAATAAGTATACTTTATTGTTGTTCTTCGAATCCAATGTGAGTGCTGCAATCGCATACTCATTTGAGGTGAAGGCGGGATGAAACCAGAACTTCTCAGGGCGCAAATTGCACACCTGACCATTTCATCTGCTCGTATTATTTGTAATTGTTGTTCTACGCTGAATGGAGGGATCATTTTCTTAGGGGATCCCCACGGGATGATAATGGTATGAAATACTTTTCCACTTGGAAATTTATTTTCAAGATGTCTGATTCTGATATTGAGCTTGGGTGAAATCGATCGTAGTATCCTACCATTCCTTAGGCAAGAGTTAGAAGCTGAAGAGGCGCCTCCTCGACTGCCTGTGCTCAGGTGGGCAGTCGGGGAGGCGCTTTCAGATGCTGCAACAGCAGCAAATTCAGAAAGAGTCACAGGAGTCACAAAAATTTAATTTTGAAAATATTAAAAAAATCAGGTTTCATTTTATTTGTTTTGTTGTTCTACATAATCGTGAAAGCGATGCCATCGGATACTCCAATGAGGTAATGACGGGCTGAAACCAGAACTTCACAAGGCACAAATTGCCAGACTGTCCCCTGTTCTCGTATTATTTGATAGTATCGTCGCTGAATGAACTGATCGTTTTCTTAGCGGAACCACACGTGATGATGATGGCATGAAACCATCTATTCCATGGCAACTTCTTCCCCATTTGCCTGATTCTCACATTGAGATTGAGTTCAATTGATTGCAGTTATCCTACTATGTGAAAGTTAGATGCAGAGGCAACGCCAGTGCTTCCTGACCACTTGTCACCACTCAAGCCACGAAACCGGAAAATCTGTTAATTCGCAATTTTTGCACAATTTACTCTAATAAATGACCAGCCGCATTCACGCTCCAACTCTACGATATATTTGTGATTTGATCTGTTGATTATCCAAATCACGAATTACTCACGGACTTGACAAGTAAAGAAATACAATTTGAAGATTGTTCTACGTAATTGAGTGAGAGCGGTGTCATCGCATGCTCAACTGAGGCAATGACAGGATGAAACGAGAACTTCTCAGGACATAAATTTTGCTCTTTCGCATTATTTGTTATTATTGTTCTACGGTCAATGGTGACACCGTTTTCCATTGAAACCGCACGATATGATGATGGGATGAAACCCACTTCTTCCTGGAAACGTATTTTTAATTGGCGTAGTCGCCCAAAACGAAAATAGCACAGACTGAGAAAAAATCAAAAAAGTAAATGGCGAATTTTTAACAATGAAACGTGCATCAGAGAAGCAGGAAACGAATTACGGATTTTCCTCATACTACAGTGAAACAGCAACAAGTGCATCCGTCCAATAAATTAAAATTAATCTAGCCCGTTTAGCCAAAGCTTGGATGCTGATATTTACAAGTCTCTCCCCCCTCCGCCGCACTTCACATAACATAGCTCACCAAAGGAGATAACACACGAATCCAAGATATTTTATCCCTTTTTCGTCTTGATCATTCTCGCTCTCACCTCCTTCTTCGTGAGCAGCAGATGGATGCACTCCACGAGATGCAACAAGAATCTGCAAGTTAATTAATTATATAAATCTCAAATTATAATTAGTGAAAAATAGGATTTGTTAATCAAATCCCCTCTACTTCATAGCTTCACACATTGAACAAGAGCGATCAAGATTTCCAGGCACAATGTGAAGTTTACAAAGAAGATTTTCATTATTTTAATATCGCTCTCGTTTTTGAACATTCGAAATCTATATTCGAAACAAGGATAATAAATTAGATATTTTTATTTTTGCATAAAAAAACAGCTTACCAACGGCATGTTCCGAAATGTAACTCTTACAAGATAAAACTCTTACAAATGTAACTCTTACAAGTAACGGAAACTGAAAAATCGCTGGTCAATTAATCCACCTCTTTTATCCTCTCATTATACCGTTCTAGAACTGGCAAACTGCTACGAGGCCATGACTTGAGAATAGATCCAATACTTCGCATATGAGTTTTCATTCTATTATATATCACGCGTGTCGCGTAAGGATCTGATAAAATGGAGGGTTCCTTGGCACAATATTTGACCCCTCCGTTAAACTACATTTTTCCATAGCCTAAAAAAAGGGTCCCTCACAAGATAGCGTCGAGCTTTATTCCAAAAATTCGTTTTTAACGTCGCCATACGTCGTCAACTTTTGGCGAAGCAGAAATTTGCCAACTTTAGAGCATCGTAGCTCACTCCAGGGGCTATGGATTTCCATTTTACGCAAAGGCTAGATGTCAAATTTTGTGGAGAACACGCCTATCATGTTCATTAGTCGAAATTATTATTAATAATTTTGTATATTAATTAAAATTATTGATTTTTGCCACAATTCTAATCCAAGGATAATATCTATCTAGATACCTAGATCTCGAAGAGACGAATCGAATGGTGTGTCTAACCATTCATTTTCGAGTATGCGCGCCGAAGTTATACTCATTTTACGATTTTAATTGCACCCTTCCAACCATCGATATGTCTGTTTTGGGCGTGATCTACCGCCCTCTCACTCTTGTATTGATTTTTTTCTTTTACTAATTCACTTAATTGGTATCGCCGTTTATCTCCATGTGTTTTATGATACTTTTCTCTTTCATATTATTCTTAATTATCAATAATTATCCAATAATTAACACTTCTTTCACAGAATAATGCTCAGATATGAATATTAATTATGAAATTTACAGCCAAATATCATCATTATCTTCTCCAATGACTCTGCATGCCAAATTCATTTCAATTTCCACCAGAATCACCTCATAGTCCGCTTCCTTCACGATCTACAGTGGGAACATGCATGAGGCGGGAAGCTAGTCCTGTCTCCTCCAGAGGTTTGAATTTTGTAGTTGACTACGTGATAGATCAAAGAGCCGTCGTCTCTTCCATCGATCCACTGAGGGTAGTGGTTCCCATCGGATTGCCATCTTCATTTTTGGTCGTTTGAGGACTCGTTCTTCGCCGTTTTTTTGCTGTTTTTTTCAGTCGTTTCGTTCTATTCGTTCCATTGCAGTCATCGTTCAATGATGGCTCAGTCTTGCTATTATCGTGTGAGCACCCGTGGAGATCTCGAGACCGAGCAACGGAATAAGCAGTTCGATCTGGCCGAGACGCTGTGCGGAGGGGTGTGTGTTAAATCGTACCGCATTTCACTTCATTCGTTCTTCGTTACACTGCTCTGGTTTAGGGAGCAACCAGTAGCTGTTTTCATCGATGAGCTCGAATCGACGGTCGATCTAAACGGCTGCATTTCTTTGCTTGATCTTCTCAACGTAAGGGCCAATGGAGAATCAGCGTGTCCCGGCAACGAGGTATTCCTATATTTATCGCCTTCTGTTAAATTTTCTTCTCAATCGGCCAATTTTGGTTAGAAAAAAAAAATAGGAAAACCATGGCCCAATTGCTTTGCCCGTCTTAGAAACCTAAATTATGAGGTAAAATTAGCTCATTGGAGAGGCTCCCAGCACCTTAACAGTTTCGCAATTGTTGCAGAGTGATCTGCAGTCACGAGTGATCTGCCCCAATCACTTCTCCCTATTGACCAATTGGGATGGAAGGGAGCATCGATTGAGCAGCGGTGCTGCCAAGTGTCCATTGCCTCATCCTAAGAAGACCGTACTCGCAGAGAGGAGCCGTGTTGTCGACAAGGTTGGGATGTTTTCTGAGTTCAATGAATAGGATGCTGTTTAAGGAATGTGCATAGGATTTCTGAAGAGGGATGGGATTCTGATTCCTCCTGGGACTGCAGTTTGTACAAGACATCAGAAAGTGATGAAGATGGGAAAAGAGTTGTTCCGCAGGAAGACTGATTGGGTATCGTAATACATCATCTTCGGAACAATGTGTTGTTCAGGAACTTGATCCAACAGTGATTCCTATTGAAGATGATTGTGACGTGCATGAGAGTGAAGGGTTTCTTGATGATTCTGGGTTGATCGAAGATGTTGTTCCGCCAACCCGTAGACGTGTGGAACGGAAAATCAAACCTGAAGTCTGACAACTCGAGAGATTTCGTCAAAACTGGCACGGCGAATTTTCGAGTCTTTTAAGTGGGTTTTTTTTTCTGCGCAGGGTCTTTCTACGTATTACTACACGTATACAGCAAAAACAGATAAGACTGAGAGACATCTCAATGCTTTCCCCGGAATTTCTCATTTCTTTTCATTCGACTTTGAGGTATTGTGAAACAATGTTTTATTAGATTCAGTGCTCAACAATATTTGTTTTCAGGAAGAAGGAGTGCGAGCTCGTTGCCAACCGGGAATTGGAGAGGGGAGATTGGTCAAGAAGGAGAAGCTACAAACTATCGACTGCGAGCTCCACGTCGAGGAGAAGGGAGGACATGTCGGCGATACATTTTGGTCGTCTCTAGAATCGAAAGAGAAGGAGAAGAAGGTTTTGGAGGAAGAAGAGGAGGAACTAGAATACTCGGCGAGTTATCACTTGAATTTTGGTTGAGGGAAATCATTTTGTAGGACATGCTACAATGCTCAACAATGGGATGTCTGAGAACCTTCAGAAGCACGAGATGGCTGGATGAGCACGAACAGAGGGGCGACCATGAATTCGCAGAGAAGAAGCAGTCAATGACTGACAAGGCCGTGCACAAGTTCAACCAGTTGATCGAGACGAGGGAAAGTGCACGGATCGCTGTATCGGAGACTGTTGGGCATCAGGGCGACCACGGACACAGAATCGGTACGTCATTTGTATACTCAACGTTGAAGATCTGGTAATTTCCATTGTGATCACTTTGATTCAGACCATGAGCAAGGATGGTGCCTGAAGTCTTCCCATGTCACTCGCCATCTCGACAAGAAGGCCAAGGAACTAGCTGAGAAGTACTTCCACTCACAACGATCACTCAATCCGCCGAGGAGAGCTGATGCTTCATGAGGAGGAAACTAGCCGATGAGATGGATCCTAGCGATCCTACTGGAACTCGATATCTGATGGAATACTCGAGAATTCCATCTGAAAAGCAGCTGACTGCCCTCTTTTCGCGACTGGAAAGAATCAGACTAAGTAAAATAATACTAGATGAGAAGTTGTGAAATGATACCCATTGAGATCCCTCAACGAGCACTGGGAAGGCTGCTAAGAAGCCGAAGACGCCGACGACTGCACCAAAGAGCAGCAGGAAGAACACTCGGACGAGGTCGAGTGTACGATCGACAAGTGGAGGAACGAGGAAGAGGAAAGTAGTCAAGGAATAATCGGAATCGGAGATGGATGACGACGTCTTCGAGGACAAGGAAGAGGAGAAGGATGAGGGCGACAAGGAAGAAGACGAGGAAGAGATTCTGGTTAAACACGAATTTGATTTCGTAAAAAGGGTCATTGTAGAAGAGAGTGATGAGATTTGGCTATGAATTTCATTGTTAATATTGATATCTAAGCATTGTTCTGACATGTGAGTCGTAAGTGTTATTTATTAGATAATTATTGATAATTATGAATAATATGCAAGAGGAAAGCATCATAAAACACATTGTTAGGAACGACAACATCAATTAAGTGTACTAGCATGAGAAAATCAATACAAAGAGAGAGAGGGCGGTAGATCACGCCAAAAACAGACATATCGGTGGTTGAAAGGGCGCATTTAAAATCGTAAAATGAGTATAACTTCGGCGCGAATACTCGAAAATGAATGGTTAGACACACCATTCGATTCGTCTCTTCGAGATCTAGGTATCTCGAAGAATGTATGTGCCAGCATTTATCAGATCCTAACGCGACACGCGTGTTATACTAAGAGTAGTATGCACATTGACACTAGAAACCGTGGCCGAGAGACGAGGTTCTCTTTCACGCAATTGAAAGAAATCGAAATCAGGCAACGACAGGAGGAGGAACGAGAGGAGGGAGGGAATACAAGGGGGGGAATCTCTACCCGGATTACGGTATGATACAGTAGTACACTTTACATGGCGTCGAAGTGGAATCAATGGGACTGCGCCGCCCGCTCCACTCGGTCCACCTGAAGTTATTAATTATTAATTAATTAATCATCAAATATAAATGGTATTATGTAATTATCGTAAACAATTAGCGCTCTTTGATTCAAGGTCATTAGGTAAAATTGCAGAATCATAAACCGCATAGGATACAAACTTGTTAATCTAGTCCCAGGTGGTGCCGTGTTTCGGGCAATCAACTACTGTCGTTGGAAATCCCCAACAATCAATTGTACTCTAGCCTATGTCGTCAAAGAAATAACACAATTTCTGACCTTCTTCCTAAAAATTGTCTTCTTCCATAGAAATAGTTAGGAATTAACTATCTAATTAACCTAATTAACGCATGATGGCTGCGCCATCATGCGCGCGTTCGGAACGATCTGCAAAGCAGAGCAGTGATGACTTTCAAAACTGACGAGAAAATGAGTTTTTCTTTATCTGAAAGCAGCGACCTCTTCATCAAAGGTCATTGTTCCACACACCCTACCTAGCATACCTGAAGCAGAAACCGCACAGTTCCTACAGGTTAACATCTTACCACTGTCAGCTCTCTCTCTTCGTTAAAAAATACTGGTGGCATATTTCTAACGAGGAATGTCAACGGCTGTGCCCTTGATCGGCGCGCTTTTCCTTATTTTTGATAAATTCTACATAAAATTCTCACCTGTTTCTGCTCGTGTCGTCGAATCCCAATAGTCGCCGGTCCATCAGCCCTCGGCACTCCAATCGTCGCCACATCGATAAAGTTCGGATTGCGACCGAGTCCAAAGAGCGAGAAGGGAGGAGACAGACCCGCCTGAGGCAAGCAGATATTCTTATTAATATTAAAATTATTATTATTATTATTATTATTATTATTATTATTACAGGAATTGTTGTTGTAGCCAGAGAACTATGCAGAAAAGGGAAAAATTAAGACGGGAACCGTAAAATTAATCCCCGGTCGTACCGTGACCCTCGCCTCCTTCCTGCCTACCGTGTACCTTGTGGCTGTTTCCCGGATGCTGCCACTCGATGGCCTTCCTCTTCTCTCCGATGCCCGTCGTCTCCATCTCGTACTTGACGCACACTCCGCCCCAGATCACGCCTGTTAAAGTGGGGAGTAAGCGGGATCAGAAGGACGTGCTTGGAAGTTCTTCGTCAAGTCAGAGGAGTGGATAAGAGGCGTATTCATCCAAGTCATGACAAGAATCACCGAGTTTCCCTTATTGATGCACACACTTTTAATTCACAATATGAATTGGACATAAACGAGCGCATTTTCCCAATAGAGAGAATGAGCATAAGTTAAGTTATTTTTTTGTTGTTCCAGCCATACTTCCGGCAAACAATAACGCAAACAACAAGATTTGATGATAGAGTGAAACACTGGATCAGTACGCAAGCAACAATTTTTTTGTATCTCCTCAATCGCAACAAGTGCATTACCAAACATGGTTCTCCAAAACTTTAGTGGGTCGTCTGAAACGCACGTCCACCAAACTGCCTAGAATCGCGTCTAAGTCAAGTCATGAAATTCCAATGGTTCACAGCACAACTCATGGCATCACAGTGATATTCCGCCCGTTCTCACATATATTTCCCATAACTTTTTTTTTCCCTTTTTTTCTTCTTTCCCCCAAAGCTTTAATTTTGACTGTCTAAGTACAAATCGATCAGCTTTTCAACCCCTTCTTCCCCATCTCCACTAAGGATGGCCATTCAACGCGAGGTAACGATTCCGCTATGTCTCTCCCTCCTCGAAATGAGAAATTAAGCTAGGGAGAGGCGGAGCGGAATCGCAACCTCGCATCGAATGGCCATCTCTTATCGCTACCCCTCTATCTCCCTCTCTTCCTTTCCTCCCCCCACCCCCACTCACCCTTTCCATCCTTGATGTCTCCGTCGAGGGGCGCGAATGTCTGCACCTTGAGGAAGGTGACGTCACACGGCTCATTAGGACAATGAAGACACAGACTTGAAAGACACGCGTCGCATGTCTGTTTCCCGCGCTCTTGATTTATTCGAACCACCAACATTTATTCTATTTTTCAGTGAGAGAGTTACTTAGCGGGGGCATCGCGTCGTTAAAGATGGGGAGAAGCACTCGTTTCGCGGGCGGAAGGCGCGCTCGCATAAATAGGCAGGCGAGAGGGCGCGCTCTAACTGCGCCGGGTTAGAGTGAGGGCAGAGGGGCGCGATGCGTGCGTTCAAGGGCTGCCTTAACGAGCCGTTCGTCACCCTGCACCTTCGGCTGCAATTTAGAATTATTAGTTATTTCTGAAAACCACGAAAACCAAAAATCAGTTCCACACCTGCTTCATGCGGCTATATAACAATGTCGCAACCCCAGTCTAGCGGTTGTGATCCCTTTCTCGTTTTGATCGATACACCGTCTTCTATCACCCAGTATTTTGATTCCCAAAATGATGGCCAAAAATCCTCTTAACAAACGGAATCGTAAGTCATTCTCTAATCTCGTTAATGCAAGCGTTATTCAACAAAATTATTATTATTTTCTAAATCGAATGCCATCAATATCAGTTTCTCACTTGTATGAGATACTATATGAGTGAATGAAAATAATAACTATTCAGATATTTGTGTTTTTTCTCGCACTTCAATCTTCTTGCATTTTGGTTGAGTGAGCATTTACGAGACCTAAACCAGGGTTCGTACCAGCTGATGGGGGTACACGGATGGCCAAAAATTTATTTTCCCCAAGTGCTGATCGCCGGCAGCTCTAATCAATGAGTAACTCTCCATTTGGGAGGGGCAACGACACCACATGCTGAAGCTGCTGTCTGTCCATCAACAGTATCACATAGGCTACGCTAAAAGAAACGTATTGATCTATTGAGATATTTTACTCTCTCTCCAATTCATAATCGTTGCACAGCAACATTATTCGTTAGCGCGGGTCAATCACAGGGGGAAATATTAAAAATAAATTAACTTTGAGATTTGAACACCAGTGAGTTTTCCGGGTCAGACATCCATAGTAAGATCGATATTTTGAATTCTCCTCGATAAAACTGTCTTGTTCCTCATCATACACAAAAATCAATAGATTTGACAATCATAATGAAATCTACGAACGACATTCCCTCGAGTTGTCGCGGTTTTCGTTTCCACCTCTTCTTCTTCCTACTCGAAAGAGGCATCCTTTTGCGCACCCGTTCATTACTTGCTTCGCATGCACTACATACGTCATAGGAAGGCCGTACTGCGATTGCATGCAGATCGAACAGATAAACCAAAAAATATATAGCTAGCCGGATCACACTGTAGATAACAGATGAACGACGAACACACTGCCTCTTGGACCTACATTTGGTTTCCCGCTCGAATATCAAAAAGTCTCACATATTGCTCTTTTCTCACTACGACTCGCAATATAGCATTGCAAAAAACAGCCTCTAGCTTGGTAGAAAGATGGAATAGATTATAATTCTAATTAAATTATTGTTTAGGTAGGAAGACCATCGATTTTCCGGGTTCAGACAATCATCGAAAGATCGAAATTTGGAATTTTCGTCAATATGATTCCGTTTTGTCACCTCCAATTAGAAACATCAATAAATTCAATTTTCAATAAATTCTAGATATTTGGATAACCTAATTAAAGATCACACATCAACATACGATGCTCCTTTGGATGGTTTGCTGTTTCCTCTCTTCCTCCACATACTCGAAGAACTTCTCAGGGCACAAATTGTTCACTTGATTGCACCATATTCTCGTGTTATTTTCATTACTGTTCTACGCTGAAAGAACTGATCGTTTTCTAAGGAGAACCAAACGAGATGATTATGGGATGAAACCTTCTTTTCTCCTGGTAAACTTCTTTCCAATTGGCCTGATTCTGAAATTGAGTTTGAGTACAATAGAGTGATCAAGTGATCACTCTATTGCACTCAAACTCAATTTCACCGCTTGCCATCAAGTGATCCGTGCTACAATCACGTCTCCAAATGCTGCAGCAGGTGTGATCTCAAATATGAAAATAATCAGAAACTTTTGCACAAACCTAATATATTGTGATTGTTTGAATTTGAGACACATTTATACATTCGTTTGACCACCGAAAATACTGCTAATCAACTAAACTATTGCTTTTAAAAAAATTGATTCAAAGATACAAAGAGTAGATTTGATTTGATTTGTTTGATTGTTCTACGTAATCGGGAGTTAGCGCTGTCGTCGCATACTCTTTTCTCAGGGTAAAAATCATACAAATGCCACATGTCTCATACTTCTCTATCATATTTTTTATTGTTGTTCTACGCTAAGGAGAAATCACTTTCTTAGGAAAACCACACAAGATGATGATAGGATGAAACCTTCTTCTCCCCTTGAATCTTCTTTCCAATTGGCCTGATTCTGACATTGAGCTTGAGTACAAATGATTGCAGTTATCTTTCCATACCTTAGACATGAGTTAGAAGCTGAAGCGGTGCCAGTGACCACTTGTCACTATGAGGGCGGGGCTACGACCACGTCTCGAGATTCTGAAGCTGCAGCAGCAGTCACAGAGGGGGCTGCGCTAAAGAGAAACGTACCGATCAATTCGACTTGTTTCACCACTTCAATTCGATCATGACTAAACAACGCAACTTTATTTTTCCGGTCTGAAAGAAGGAAAAATAATTATTCAAAACAAAATCAATGAAGGTTGAGATTTGAGCACTAGTGGGTTTCCAGGTTCAGAGAATTATCGTAAGATCGACATTTGAACTTTCATTAATACCAGTTCCTTGCTGTCGCCCATTTGAAATTAAAAACAAGCAAACAATGAATTCCATATTTGATTCAGGAAATAAATACACATAAATACATCATTCCTCTCTGGGAGTATCGCTCCACAGCTCTTCCCAGACCGAAGAAACCGCAGAACAAAGCTTACGGACGGGTGAATACCGGAGGATAGAAATTAGAAATACAAATTACACTCACAATCTGGAGAAGTGCACAACACACTAATCAATAAAATGCTCTTCTTGTAATTATTGGAATTTCTGAAACAATCCAGATGTTGATCGAGCATTGCAAACACGACATCTCTAGAGACATCACTGAAACGGGAACTTGCAGCAAACAAAAAAGAAGGCGTCGCATCTCAATTCAACCATTCTTACCAACAACTGAGTTGATTAATCTAAAAGAGCCCTATTGTTCTAATTTCGCTCATCACTCAAAGTCAACCGGCAGAAGGACATGCGTGTCAATTAAAATGACATTCGTAGTTTTAGCAACCAATAATTACTTTCTTTGCAGCTAGAACAACGAATTTGGTTGTCACAATATCACAATAGAGGAGCAATCAACGACTGCTTCTGCAGAGGAGAACAACTATAGAATACTATACTGATTATCGACTAGCCTACTGTAGGTAACGACCCGTTTGGTTTGTGGTTCGACACAATGGACTCCAATTAGCAACACAAACTCTTACGGAAGATATTAGAACATTACTGAAAACATCGAATCACCAAATCAATAATTTCTAAATTTATCGTTTCGTTCGAAAATTTTGTGCAGACGGGAGCACGAATCTTCATCATGACATCGCTCACTCACATTGATCTCTCTTCAGACAGAGGTGCTTCGTTCTTTTCGCCTGTATTCCCACCACTTCGTCCAAACCGTCCACAGTGACGTCCAGCATCTGAATGAGAAAACGAGGCTACGGTATGACTCTATTAGTTTCACAAATTTACATGACAACCGCGCGAGAAAAAGTGTACCTAAAACAGACAATTTGGCCACCCTTTTCTTTCTGGTTGCACACTTACCACATTGGGCGCAGGAAGGAAAGGGATCGATAGTTGGAATGAAGGCGTTTGAAAAAATATCAATAATTGAAATTACGAAGTGCACATGCACTTGTTTGCTTCTCATGTGCTAGATTAATCATAGGGAGATAGAACAACAATCGCAGACTTTGCCAATAAAATTATAACCAGTTTCTTTCTAAATTAGTGACCAACGTTGCCACCAAATTTGCCACACATAGCGTATTAAGCGAATATGACCGAGAGGAAAAAATTACAACTTAAATTGTAAATTAGGGATACCCGTATACATATATATTTCAGGTTGCATACGTACTATATTAGTCAAGGGAAGATGGGAGAGCAATAATTCCTGTCGAGTTGCGACTTTAAAAATCAGGCGCACCCGTGAATTGCTTGCTTCACATCCGATATATTAGCTGGAGAAGATCGAACAACAATTTTTGTCGGTTATGTTTCTTTCCAAATAAAATAATCACCATCTAGATACAACTCAAGATCTCATGTCGGCACTAGGTAGGATGAGAAGTATGATGTCATGCCGCCTTTGATATATCAAAGGCGGAATGACGTCATAGTTCTCATCCGACCTAATGCCCTCATATCACGTTTCAACAATCAATATCTGACCGACGCTTGTTTCTTTGCTCGAGAACACATACCACAGATAATTCTCTCACCATTACTTGTTTCTTCGCTTCAGTCACTTTACGTCCCTGTTTGAAGTGGACCATATCATGATCATTAGCGGAATTAGAGAAGAAGTAATTACAATGACTAGCACGAACGCGCACTTCTTGATGTGAATCAATAAATTTTACTCACATTTTGTCTGATCGAGTAAATATCTTGTACAATGGAGATATTCATCACTAGGCACTTTCCTCCTCCCTCTTCTTCTTCACACTCTTGTGAGAAGAGCACAATGGCGAACGATGGCTCCTGTATAGGAAAATAATGATGGGAGACTTGTGATTATCGAGTAGGCTATTGCAGTTAATGTCCATGTTGTTTTGTTGGTCGATACTGACGGTATCACGAATCTTCATTATGGCATCACTCACTATCTTGATACTTCTTCAGACAGAGTAGCTTCGTTCCTTTCGCCAAGCTTCCATTGCATCGTGCAAACCGTGCACAGTGACTTCCACCAACTGAATGAGGAGCCAAGGCTACGGTAGGGATCTCTCAGCTTCTGCCATTGACGAGCAAAAAGAGAGAAAACACGCGCTGTGTATACATTTCATCGTATGGAAGGCAAAGCAAGAGAGTTTATGGAAGAGGAAAATGAGACAATGGTTTCATTTTGATGATCAGGCAGGGTTTGCAGCAAAGCTGGTCAATGGAGGAAAGATCTCGAAATGAGAGGCGAGAGCATGAGAAAAGGGCTACGGTATGAATAAGTAGATTAAGATGACTTTTTTCTCATTAGATAATATTGGTCAAAGAAGATGAGGAATTCAATTTTTTGACCAGGTCATGTCGGGTTTCAAACCTTCACATTAACCTCCAGCGCACAACGTGGGTGGCGCTCTGTTCAGAATCGTACAGGTTTTTCATCAACCTGTGCTTCTGGCCATAGCGTCGGTAAAACTAATTTTTTAGCCAACCCGAAACTATTTAAAGACATAGCTTGCGTGATTGAATAGAGATTGAATTTTTGAGTAAGCGAAAATCTTCATTATGACGTACACCAACTGAATGAGAATACAATGAGACGGTACTCTACCCTATGTGGCTTATGTGATTTTTTACCAATCGGATCAAACTGAATCAGCGCAATTATGCATATTAGACTTCATAATGATACTTCCCTTGATAGAAAGATTAGGGAGTCATGGATTATGATCACATTAACACTGAGCTAAAAATGAAAGGATTACAAATTCAAAAAAGCGCTCGTAACTTATGTGCTTCACATGTGTTATATTAGTCATGGGAAGAGTGTACAACAACAGAGTGTACAAGATCAATATATTTCGCCACTTCTCATGATCGATTTGCATCTCATAAAAAACCAAGCACATGCTCGTATTTGACACCAATCTGTACAGATTGTCATTTCACAACTAGATGACCCTCTTCTTACCGTGTAAAACACTCCTGCTCACAATATTTACCAGCGATCCTTCGATATTCCGCATCGCAAGAAAATCGGCAAAGAGATAGCGATTGAGAGAGAAGAATATGAAATAAAGGCTAAACTTTCTGTTACATCGACCACTTGGTTTTTCTACTCGATTTTTTGTGTAAACTAAAGGTTCTCAATCTCTCGAGTATCGAGCCGGATAGTGATGAGTAATTAGTCCGATCCATGTTCACGTAAGCGAAAAGGAAAAGTGGAACAGAGAAGGTGCGCCTCCTTCTGTGTAAAGGACCAAAGTTCACCGCGCATCCGATCTAATAATTGCGTGAGAGATCTTTTAATTATTTTGTTTTGATTTCTTTACTTGGATAAGGATAAGCATCGCTTCCAGAGAGAAGTCACGCGCAATTCCGTATTGACTTTCTAAATGACGCATGCTTTCCTGATCAGCCAACCCAGCGAGGTAATTTAAAACGGAGAGAGGGAATCATGCTATCCTTCTCTCTTCCTTCACGCGCATGCTCTAGAAGAATTCAATGCAAGAGACGGTTCCATGTACATATGGATGTAGATATATCAAAATAAATTGATTTGATGACGTGGCGTGAAAAATAAACAGAGCTCAATCCGCATGGAGAAAGCACAGGCTGGAATGAATTTAGGACAGACATACATCAATCCTGCTACCGTTGGCATACATTAATTCTGCTATGCGTGTAATCGTCCCTTCATTCTGCACAGTCTCTCATCACTCGAGTACGGTAGTTTCGGGGTGATCGAGAACTGACTTTTTAAACATTTTTGACGATTTCTCAAAAAACTTATTTTTTTTATTTCTTTTTAGTTTTTTATATGAATACCATGTATGCCCCTCTAGATAATCGAGAAATAAAAAAGGTATCTACCCACCCATCTGAATTAATTAAAAAAATTTCAAAAATTTATTTTTGATGTTTCTTCAAGAGTAGATGCCCAATCATTCTATAATTTGTCATATATAATCCATGGAATATTTATGACTTTCTGAGACATCAGTCACTCAAATCGGATTCGCAATGGCAAAATTCGAAATTTCAAATTTCTCAAATAAGTGTGCCTCATTTCGCAGAGAGTGATCTAGAAGACTCCGGATGTGGCACCCGAGCTATGTTCGTCGAGTACTACACGTGGGCACATTTAGGTCGATTTCAATTTTTCACACTTTGCCAAGGGTATCTACAAATATGTTCACCGAGTCAAAAAGTCTCTCATATTTCATCAGAAAATGAGGTAATTGTGAGAAGAATCGAGAAAGATAAACCACATTAAACCACATCCGCGGAATCCGCGGGCCGCCGCGGGCCGCCGCGGCCGCATATGGGCAAGGCGATTAGCATGTACTGTACGTTGAGTGCACTGTCTCTTGATGATGGGATGAAACCCTCTTTTGCCTGGCAATTTCTTTTCAATTGGCCTGATTGTGACGCCAAGCTTGAGTGCAATTGATTGCAGTTATCCTACAATAGCTTAGGCGAGAGTCAGATTCTAAAGCTGCGCCAGCGCTCCTCAACCTCTTGTTACCATGAAGGCGGGGCTACGACCACGTCTCGAGATGCTGAATCTGTAGTCAATGCAGGAGAAGTTGCAAAATGGGCGGTGCTGATAAAAAATAATAATATTAATCTCTTCAACTGGATTCCCCCACCAATTCGTTCATTAATGATGAAGAACATCAGTCCCCCTCTCCCGTCTCACAGAAGGAAAAAAAACAATATTCAAAATATACAAATGGTGAATTTTGAGCTCCAGCGAGATTCTAGGTTCAGACAATCATCGTAAAATCGACATTTTTATATCCCTTCGATTCAATCCACTTTTTGTCTTTAACTACAAACAAAAAAATCCGTAAACTCAATATTTTTCTCATTAATGGGAGATCAAAGATCAACATACGATACTCCCTTTGGACAGTTACTGCAATTGCTTCTTCAATTCGAGGATCGTGTGACCTTGGTACCTCCTTTAGACAGGCTAGCTTCTCTCCATCAGCTTGGATTCCCACAACAACGTCTCCAGCGGCGCCCATCAACTGAAACAAGGAATAACCGGATTGATAAATGAAATTTTAAAAAAATCATTTATCAATCCGTTTATTTGTTAATTTTTGGGACTGTTTGGAAGTTGTGGTTACTATAGCTATTTGTGATGAGGAGGAATTGATTTTTACATTGAGGTTGACTGCAAATGACTGTGGTCATCCTACCATACCTTATGCGAGAGGTAGATGCTGGAACGGCGCTAGTGCTCCCCGGATGTTTGTCATTATGGGGGCGGGGGCTACGACCACGTCTCAAGATGCTGCCAATTAGGGCGGCAAGAACGGATCACGGGTTGACCTTTTGACCCTCTAAAACAGGTCAGATACGGGTCGGTCGGACCCGTCGCTACGGGTCAGAAACGGGTCAAGGGTGATCGCGAGAAAGGAAGGGGGAGAGCGAGAGGGTGCGATAAATGAGAGAGCGCAGAGAGACGAGGCAGTGCCAATGCAGTCAATGCAGCAGAAGTTGCAAAATGGGCGGTGCTGCTAAAATAAATAATATTATCTCTTCAACTCTTCAACTGGATTCCCCCTCCAATTTGTTCATCAATGCTATATTCAAAATATATTAATGGTGAATTTTGAGCACCAGCGAGATTCTAGGTTCAGAGAATCATCGTAAAATCGACATGTTTAGTTCTCTTCGATTCAATCCACTTTTGTCTTTCACTGCACTCAAAAAATTGCAAATTCAATATTTTTCTCATTAATGAGAGATCAAAGATCAACATACGATACTCCCTTGAACAGTTACTGCAGCTGCTTCTTCAATTCGAGGATCGTGTGACCTTGGTAACTACTTTAGACAGGCTAGCTTCTCCCCATCAGCCTGGATTCCCACAACACCATCTCCAGCGACGCCCATCAAGTGGAACATGGAAAGTGTTACGATAGAAACTCTCTCAGTTGCCTGATTACAATGCAAAAACTCCCAACTTTCGAGTACTTCTTCCAAGTGAGAGGTGTTTAGTTGCGCAAATGTCGTTTGCGCAAATGTCGTACCCCCATCCCTGGGCCACCCGATTCAAAAAAAATGAATGGACACTCTAGTAACATATTTCTGCGTTCAGAAAATGAAAACACTGTGAGATACTCACGTTAATCTTCGCCTACTCCTTCACGTTCCAATTCGGGGAGCATGCAGTGCAAAATATACGGAAGATGAAGGATCCTGCAGAGAATAATTAAAAGAATGTAGCACTTATTGAGTGGAATACTGTAGGCTAGAAGCACTACAGAAACCAGATTTAGCACGATGTTTATTAAAGGGGTGCTCCGGGGAATGTTCTGTCACCCATGGTGACACTGTGGATATTGTAGAGACCACTAACCCGATCAGAAATCACTTTGTCCGAAGTTCCGCAGATGACTCTGAGGCCATTTACATACGCGCAAAGTTCATTGATAGCGCAGGGTCGTGACTGATTCTTTTATGTTTCACTTGCTGTACTTCAAACTCGCTTCTTTCTCGGGCTAAATTCGCTACAGTTTCCCATTGAGAGCGCAGAATTTTCGTCGTGGGACTCCCTAACATTCATTCCCCGGAGCACTCCTTAATTATACAGAAAATTGAGCACTGCTCATTCAGAAGACATTAGAGGATCGCTCGAAACTGGGTGTGGGCCGGTTTGATAAATGAGAGGATTTTGGGGCTTAGGAAGTTGGGCTTAGGAAGTTGCATCGACGTTTCTTGCATTCATTTCATAAAGATCACTTGATGGATGCATCAGGCACACATGCGCATTTACTGTTTCACATGTGTGACATTAGACATAGTAAGGCCGAACAACAAATTTCCGATGTAAATAATGCGAACATCACAAATAAGAAGATTGGTGACCTCATCCCACTCAAGATCACAATACTCAAAGATCCACCAAACATTTATATTAGACACTTTTTTTACCTGATTTCCCTGATTTTCCATGGATACTATCCGCATCCCACATCTGTCGATGTGTCATCACTTCTTAAAAAAAGAATGACTTGATAATATATACATAATACTTTACTTTGACTTAGGTTTATAAATGACATGCAAAAACTCATGTTATCGATCGTTTTTCGAGTCACTTATTGGAACGAGAATTGAATTGCATTGAGAATTTAAAGCGTCAGAAAATTGCTAGTATATATTAGATTAGACAACCAGCAAATTGTGAGTTTTTGGAATATCTTAGAAGATCGAGATTGCATATGCGTCACGCTCGTCGGGCTAGTCGCTTTATCGGAATAAAAAAATATATCTCTATTTGCTCTTTCCGTGTCTCGCTCATCCCTTGTGTTCGTTGATAACAACTGTATGGGAAGAGCAGTAGAAGGAATCGTCCCTGGCGTAGAGGGGTGTGGGCAGGATAGAGGAATTGAGTATGAATATGTACATAGAAAAGGATTGAGTATGAGGATGGACATTATAAATTTCTGAATAGATTATTTCCTATGAACATTTTGAGCAGACGGTAGCACGTATCTTCATTATGACATAGCTCACTCACATTTCTCTCTTCAGACAGAGTAGCTTCGTTCCTTTCGTCTGGACTCCCACCACAATGGCACTAGTAGCGTCCAGCAACTGGAAGAGGAGACATAATTGCGGTAGGACTCTATTAGCTCCATATATCGCTAACAAGCAACAAAGCGAGAAAAAAATATAAGTAAAAAAAGACAACAAGTAAAATGGTCAATTACCCGAATCTTTCTGGCTGCGCAATTAAGAACCGTAGATTCTCACCTCTGCGAATTCCTCCGGAAGGTCAATGAGCATCTTCTTCTTTTCCCTGATGGAATCGTCGGTGAAGTCACGCTGCACCTGCGAATAAAGAAGGGATTGATGAATGACACGCCTGATTTCGGACACACGAGAGAGTAATAGAACTGAGTGAGAAAATATCACAAAGATGAGTGAAACCAGGTGCACCCGTATCTTTCAGGATTCACACCTGCTACATTATTCCTAGGAAGATCAGGCTACAATCGTACGAAGATTTGATCTACAAAATCAAATATTACTGCTAATCACATACCACTGTAGACAGCAAGTCGTGTATCAAAGCGAAACAACTGACCGGCATTTAATAGCTCGCCTTGGTCGATTGATTCCCTGTTCGAACAACTAAAAATGACGTATATTTTTTAAAAAACTTTCGATTGGGTAATTGGCTATTACAAGATAGTAGGCCACAAAAGCGAAACATGGAATAAAGAATTCGCAGGGGCGATTTTATAATAGTTTAAAATCGCTATAAGAAAATAATTGTCGCAAGCGCGGGACAAATGCTACTAGATGAGGTTAATGAAATGTTGTACCAATTATCGAGTGGGTTTCCGTAGTCGAGGAGCCCTACAGAGAGCCGAATTAACATAAGTGTATTTTTTTCTAAGGAAGTGAACGATAAATCATCGAACACAACTCATCCAGAAGACAGTAAATGATCGCTCGAAACGACGAATGACGAGTAAATTTTTTGTCTAACCACATCACTCTTATGTGCTGTTTTTCATTAATACAAATGGAATATATTAGGGTGTCCGGAAAGTTCGTTTATTTTTTTGTTTTTATTTTTTCTTCAATACTTTACAATTCTCAGTGATCAATGTATGCTCCCATGTTTCCCTCACTTCCTTCCAGCGATCGGGCAGAGTAGCGATTCCTCTCTCCCAGAAATCGGGAGTCCTCGAGATCATCCATTCCACGAAAGCCCTCACAACTTGATCTCGATCTTTGAACTTCTTCCCCTTGCAGAAGTCAGAGAGAGCGGAAACAGTGGAAGTCACGAGGAGAGAGGTCCGGTGAATACGGTGGGTGGGGAATCCTCTCTATATCCACCTCGTCCATTTTCTTCTGAGTCAATTTCGCGCGATGAGGGCGAGCATTGTCCATCAGAAGTAGGATTTTGCCCTCGCTCACAAGTTCTCGATGTTCTACAGTAACCTACCGTAACCCTCACTACCGTATGCCCATTGGCCAATCACGAACTAACTTTTTTTCTAAAAGATGTCATAAAAATCAATTATTTGCTCAATGTTGAGTAACTATCTGAGGAAATTTTATTTTTATTTTTTTCGTCACCCCAGTCCGGTGGGTCAACTCTAGTTCGCTGGGTCACATACATGATTCGATATTGTAAGGGAGGTGTGATTATGCCAGCATTTCTGTCGGCAATATTTTAGCCCATAAGATAGACTTTTGACTCAGTGAACAACTTTGTGAAGACTCTTGGCATTAGGCCAAAAATCGAATTCCTCTAAAATGTATCCATATGCAGTACTCGATGAGTGTAGCGCAGCGGTGGCATATGTAGTGATCTAGGTAAATATTACTTTGAAGGAAATATTAATATAGCTTTGAAGGAAATATTACTGTATCCAATTTTTCCTCTTTCGCTCTCGATCTGAACGGCGCATATCTGGAAACATGCGCCGTAGCCTCATCATTATCGGACCCAAGTTGAATCTCAAATGGATTCAAAGCCATCGACGGCAATAGAAAAATCGACACTCTTAAATTCTACAATCTTTGAGATGCAAAGGTACGTTAACCATTTTTATTTCAAATTTGAATTGGCAATCTGATACCTATTTACTATATTTTTTTAAAAATTGAAATACCTTTTGAAAATCTTGCGAGAAATTTGCAAAAAAAAGGAAAAACTCACCTACCGTACCCTAATCTAACCGGAGGAAAAATGTTTTACTGGTATATCACACGTAGCACTCTGTAAGGGTAATCGGCCAGTATCAGTAGAATTTTGATTCCCATCCGCGCGCGCCAGCGTGCTGATGTAAAATGAACTACAGTAATCCCTCGAAATTGTTTAACATGAGCGCGCTAGCGCGCGAATGGAAATCGAAATTCAACTAATGCTGATGGATTACCCTCAATGAGTTCAGAGTTATGTAATATAACTCTGAAACATTTTTCCTCCGGTTAGATTGTGTACGGTAGGTCAGTTATTCAGCATTTTTTTGCAAATTTCTCGCAAGATGGTATTTCAATTTTTAAAAAAATATAGTAAATAGGTAGCAGAATTCAAATTTGAAATAAAAATGGTTATTACCTTTGCATCTCAAAGATTGTAGAATTTAAGAGCGTCGATTTTTCTATTGCCGTCGATGGCTTTGAATCCATTTGCGATTCAACTTGGGTCCGATAATGATGAGGCTACGGCGCATGTTTCCAGATATGCGCCGTTCAGATCGAGAGCGAAAGAGGAAAAATTGGATACAGTAATATTTCCTTCAAAGCTATATTAATATTTCCTTCAAAGTAATATTTACCTACTGTAGTCCCATATTACAAGTTGGTACAGTAGTTGGACTTGATCACACCATGACCTACCATCACATTATCGACCATGACCCTATACGCTGATTTTGTTGACTCCCAAAATTTTGGGGGTCAAAAAAATCGACGTATAC
>BTRK01000021.1:0-41872 GCA_036245805.1 Pristionchus mayeri
GTCGAAAAAAATAAATTCGCGAGTAGCCATGTTTTATCAGTTCACGATTGATATTTTGTGTGGAACCTTGGTGTACGGTAGGATGGTTTTTCCCGAATGACAGAATCCGGGCGGGGCCTGCGGTCCCTATTCTAGCACTCATAATTGAAAACTAATTCACGGTGTGACAACCCCCCCCCCCCCCCCCCCCCGGAATTGCCGGAGTCGACCGGACCATTTTAAAAATATTCATCGTTCCGCTACAGTAAATTAGTTAAAACATTCCGCGCACGAAATTTAAATCATACAAAAAGTTGCCTGAATTACCGTGATATATTCAAAAATAACGGCAAATTGTAAAGTTCACCTATTGGCAAAAGTCCAGAGTGATCTCTTAACGGGAAAACCCTGACATTTAGCTCCCCATAAAGTAACAAGTTGAATTTTGCGGGCTTGCCATTTGCTGCATGTTTCTTTTTTTACCACGCGCGGCGGCACGCATGTCACACCGTGTAATTTGCCAGCATAAAAAATTAAAATGCTTGAATTCCCTGTTAATGCTGTAATTTTACTCATTTTGAATACCCCGCATTGTTTCGATTTTTTTGTCAAGTCAAGTACTCATATGATTATGACTGGATCCACTATTATTCCCCGTTCGTCATTCTATGTATACAAACCTCAACGAGACCAGCGAGATCGAACATCAACATTTGGTATCAATATCGAACTGCCCACTAGCACTTCTAGATTTCATTCCTTTCCTGTTAGAACATCCAGATGGTATTCCCAACTCCATGAAGAAATTCGAACCGCCCCCAACATACGAGTATTCAAGCGCCGATTACTGAACCACCCCTTAATCGCCATACTCTCTCACACTGAATAATTACTGAGAGTCAATTCCCATTTCCTTGCTATTTGATCACTCATGTACCTTACTGTTTCGTCGCGCCTCGGGCGTAGATAAATTATTATTATAAGTAAAAGCGGCCCGCGCGATTCAAATTGTATTCCTCTATATGGGTTCAATTTTCTCCAACGCAGAACATTATGGGTGGGCTAGATCTCGCAGGTAAATGGACTAAGGAACCTCGGAGGCAGAAATCTGAATTCAAATAATTTCGTGGTTGCCGGGGCTCATTAGTAGGGACGCACAGCAGAATCACTGCACTGTTCACTCTCACAATTTTCATGCGTTGCGCTTACAGTATCTCATGCGTCGCGGAAGCCGTTGTTTTTGCATCAAAATTTCAAACTAAATTTTAAAATATTTTCTTAGTGTTTTTAGATTCTTAGGCGTGCCCAGTTTACTGAAATCATACAAAATTGACCAAACAGTGCTCAATTTATCAATAACAAGAGGGAGTGTAAACATTAAGGGGGGTCGATCTTCCGAAGGAAATGGTATCGTTTTAACACTATTTATTTATTGTATACAATTAGTTACGGTCTAAATCGCAAGAATGATCCTTGTTACTAATGAAAACGCCACAAATAAAAATACAGCAGCTCATTTTATAAAACACGCCGATGAAAAATTACGGTAGTCTTGAAATAAAGTCAGTTCCAGTTTTTTTGAATTTACTAGGCTCCTGGCACGGCATGATTGGGACTTTTTTACGGAAATCATCTCTTGATAGCATTTTCCGGAAGTGCATTATTACGGTCTTGATGTTGCTGTGGGACGGCAACGGGAATTTTTGAGTACAGAATATTGGTTGCCTACCTCCGACGCTTTTGCTTTCAAACTACCGTACTTTTCAAGCCAAATTCTTTCAATATTTTAAAACATTGAAAAAAAATATTTAATGTGATATTTGAAGTATTTTATTGATTGGAATGAATATGAACACTTATTGAAAGAACATCAAGCATGGTAAAAAGAGAAATATTGCAGAACTGGAGAAGCATGACGTGATCGAAAATATACGTGTTTTCAGAATTAAGTGTTGAAGCTTCATTTCCTCAGTTTAAGCAGATTATCAAACGCGAAAAATTGTTTTCACAATAAAAATAAATATAAATATAAGATATTAGATAATGAGGCCGTAAAAGTTGAGCATTTTACCGTTGTACACGTTGTAAATTTGGTTTTTTTAATTATATCTCGTAAAGGGCGAACTGTTCATGCGATCTTTTATAGTATGTTGTTTACAATGAGTAAACCGATTTTTAAGAGAAAAACAAAGCGTGAACAGTTCGCCCATTTACAGATATTGATTTAAAACTGATTATTGTGGATTTGTCTCGACGAACTACCGTAGTTTGAGCAGGAGTAGTAATTGATTTTGCCTTCTTGGCCGATTAAAGGTTGTATTCTTCTTCGATTACGTCATTCAGATTTTTCAGAGTGCGCTATACACAGAATAATTAAATACGACATCGTTTCGACGTTAGTCATATAACTACAAGTCTTTCAGTTTGCGATAGGTAGGAGTAAAGGAGTGACTTGAGATGCGCTCCACTTGGACTGAAAGCGTCGGCATTTTGACTTATGTTTATTATTGTTTTTCTCTTGATTTGATAATTATTTTTGAAAAACTAAAGTGAAAACTCGAAGTGGGGTAGGGGTAAGCTTCCATTTGCACACCAATTTGTTAATTGTTCTGCTCATTCATAAACACGGCTGCTGTCCCTACTACTCATTTCACAAGTGCCACGCCGCAGTGTCAGGCTCATGCGTCGCGTGACGCGTCGCGGTCATTGCCTTTGTTTCTCAAACTCGTCTAAATTGATGTTCCTTTTGGCTTAGGGTAGATCAGCATGCCCGATTTCATAAAAGCAAATTAGAATTATTTTAAAAAAATATAGAATAGAAGTTTCGGTAGGTCAGATTTCTAAAAATTAAAAGTGAACGTGTTTATAAAAAGGCGCATCCGCACAAGGTTCCTGGCCATTTTGGGTTTCTTTTTTAGATGATAAATAAGCTTATGACATGCCATTTGTGCGAAAGGCTGCAGAATGTAAAAATATTAAAAAATATGGATGCTAGGGCGGTTTGAAATTTGAATTCCACGTTAAAAATTTATTGGCGGGAACACGTAGGTTTCGGTCGCTTGGGACTCCTACCGCGAATATCCTTACTGATAAGGTTCACTCTTACAAGTTCTTGAGTCTGCGTTTCCTTAAGGCTGTGATTGCCGTGCCACGGCCCCCGGAGCATCGACATAGGGCTTTGGAAAACGTCCGTGCGCTGTACAATTTATGCTGCAGAATTTACTCGCTAAACGCAGTAGTGATGATTTTCAAGCGGATTCTTCCGAGTACGATTCCGGTTTTTTCTAGTTAGTTCCCGGCTATGAATTAGAAATTAACTTTTCAATGTTCTGTGGTTTGTAGCCTCCTTTCCCACTGGAATTCCCTTATTTTTTTCAAATGTGCAGTATTTTTTCTTCTCTTTTATGATGATATTTCTTCCTGAATTCGACACCAGCACTATTGAACTGTTGTGATATTTCCATGGCTAATCTTCATCCATCCAATCGATACTATTTCGAATACAATGTGAAACGCAAGAGGGGAATACAATTCTTTATGCGTTGAAATTTGATTAGGAAACAATAACTCCGGTTTTCTAATGCAGGATGCGCGCCACTTTTGCGAAGCGGTGCGGACACCTTACAACGCCACTTCGCGAAAGTATACCACACAGCTTCGTGAAAGTGACGCGCATCCTGCGTTGGAAAAGCGGAGAAACTTCCAAACGACTCTCGTTGAAACCTGAAATGTGCGGTGAAACGGGGAGAGGTGCAGTGAGTGCATTTATACACAGGAGGTTATATAGGATTGATATTAATTGAGCCCGAAGCGGTGCGTGAAGCACATGAGTCGGTTGCCACCCTCCGCCGAGTGAACGATAAACGTAACCCTGACAGAGACGGTGGGACTCAGATGCGTAAACACACATGCGAACACATTTGCGGAGGCAGTATAAGGAAGAAGTGGAGATAATTAAAACACAAACCGACACTTTTTAAACGCAGAGCGTTAAAAAAAGCTTGATGGGAGGACATCATTTGAGGTCAATCTTCTTCGGTAATATCATATCAGTAGCTCCTTCTCCATATAAATTCGTCCTTCTCCATAAAAGAGAAGGTCCTCAAAGGACGGGTTTATAAATTACTAAAAACGATGAGAGAAGAATCGCGAGCGAATCTCACGCAATTTACCGTCAAACACGTGAAAACTCGAAAGAGAGCTACCAAATTATATTTTGCGACTTGCGCGGTCACGAAAGTGTTGTTAATTGGTGGAGAGAAGCAAAATAAACCTATTTAAATTAATATAATCGAGTATAATATAATCTAAACCTTTTCGAAAACAATTTGCAATGGAAAATTCCAAAAGTCGCAGCGACCAGCTTCAGAAATAGCAGTAAAAATATTTAAATATTGCACCGCGCGTAACGTGACAATCAGGCAATAATCAGGCATTTCAAGTTGCAACTCAGGCATTCTCATCTTCCTGTACTTTTTTTGAACGCGCGCGCCTTTTCCTTGATGCCTGCGGACGTTTTTCTTTTCCTTATGTCGATGCTCCGGGGGCCGTGCCGTGCACAATGCATAATGTAAGCGATGTTTTATTGCTGTCGGAGTACCGTTAACATGAGAAAAAAATTATTGAAGCCCGCTCATAAAGTTTTACAACGCAACCGAATTTCAGTTTGCGATAATTTTAGTAAAAAAAACGTGACTTGCGTAGGGTCCGCGGCAGCAATTTAAAAAAGGTTTCATAAAAATATTTTCGCGGTGCGAACCTACGGTATTGGCCATGGCGAAACTTTTAGAAGTGAAAATTTCAAAATAATAAAACAATTTAAACAAATACTGACACTTTTAAAATTTCGCATTGGTCCAGTTGACTACCGTATACCGATTTAGAGTTGGAGCGCATCGGTTGTCATATTTTTTCACTGGTTTCTGTACTATTTTATGTTCTTATTTATTTTTAATATTTTTATTATTATTATTTACAATATTTTTTATTTTAAATTGCTTTAAGGGTTGGATGCTTGCTTCTGAACTCATAGTTGTCCCGAAAATAATGTTTATCAGATATTAACAGATGAAGTAATTTAATCTGTGGCGAGGTAGGCAACTTTGTGAACCGGGTGACAAGTAGAGATGAATTGCTCTCGAAAAACGGTAACCGAAACGAAATGATACTATTACGCGTAGTGAAAGTAAGCATTATAAGAATGAGAGTGGTGAAAATGGTAAATGGGGATATGTGAGAGTGGGAAGAGAAGACTAAAGGGGGCATATGACTTCGTCCTCGATGAAGTCCTCGAAGATGCGAAGGCCGATGAAGACGAGTCCAGAGGATCCTCGCAGGTGGACGATCGATTCACCAGAGTCATCTGAAGTTTTATACGTAACACAATACTTGAACTGGTTTTCTGTGCTGACTATTCTTTTTATTTTAAGATGATCTGACCGAGAGAGAGGTCGATGACTGTCTGGGGTCCACTGAGCACGGTGCCGTCGGCGAGCTCGATGTCGGTAGTCAGCTGGCAGATGCGACCGAGGTAGTAGGCACGGAACTCCTCCTCCTCGCAAGCACCTGAATCAGAATCGCAGCGGACCAGTTCTTTCAAGTGCGACACCAGAGTTTCGAGGGAGTGCCCCTTCCCTCCTACACTGAACCGGTAGTATCGGGGATCTGCAGGCTGCTCTTTCACTTGCTTACGGTATCTCAGTTGGGCCTTTATCAGATCGATGGCGTGTGATGGCCGCAATCCATAGATTGCACGATCGATAGCTCTCTCAGTTGAGAGGAGGCCAACTACACCGAGCTCTTGAGCGATTCTGCCCTTACGAGCCTTGAATTTCAATGTCTTCCCGTCATTTACTACCTTGCGCTCCTCCATCTTTTTCACGATTTCCTCCCCGAGCAGATTAGCCTTCTCCTGCTCCACATAGACTATCTCTTTTGTGCGTTCGAGAGCTTTCTGGAGGATCAATGTTCTCTCTCCAGTGCTCTTTCCGTCCAACCACTCACCAACATGGTTCAGGACAAATAGCGTGATTGCTTCACGACGGAAGAAACGCATGTGCGGAGCTTTACGATAGAGATAATCCCATATAGGCAAAAGCCGACTCCACTGCTCGGTTCGTAGTCGGAGCAGATTTCAGACATTGCGCAATAGGTTCACTAGGGTTACAGTACTCACCCCCGTCCAGAGACTGGCTGAGGGACGTCCCTAAGGTAGGATGCGCAAGCTTGGAGGACTCTGCGAGCCACTCCGATAGCGAGTGGGGAAGGGGAGGGGGTCACTAGGGCCTTCAGAAAAGCACCATCCACCTTGAATAATTCGAAAGTGGGAGGGATGGTGGTAGGAGGGCACTCTTCTGAGAAGAAGAGGGCAGGGTCATCGGATGCAAGCATAAATGAACACCAGGAAGTCCCTATGATACTGCCCCGCCTCAACGACTCCCGAATTCTCAGCTACTCTCCAAAGCGGCCCAGTGAGTTTCTGGTCCAGTAGGCCCAGAATCTGCAGCTGGACAAGCACGAGCTCATTCGAGAGGAGTTCCTTCAGAAACGCCATGGTATCGGCGTACTGAACGAACTCCAGAATGGGCTCGCGAAGCATGAAAATTCGAGCGGCGATGAGGGAATTGTACATTGAAACGGTGCCCTAACAAAGAAGGAAGCGATCCACCTGCGATGTTATGCTTCTTACACCACTCCATCCACTCTTTATGCTCTCGATGGGCGCCAGCGCTGCGAGAAGCGAGGTAGCGAGGAACCTGTAGAAAAGGATACGATACCGTAACCGCCGTACATTTTCGTACTTTTTCGAGCGAAATCATGCAGAAATCTCGAAGACTTCATCGTACTTCACGCAGTTTAAGGGAGATAGGGAAAAAACATTGAATACGGTAGCAGGTTGCGGTAATGATCATCAGGGCGAACTACCGTACTTTTGAAGCGAAATTCTTTCAATATTTTAAAACATTTAAAAAAAATATTTAATGTTATTATTCGACGATTTTATTTATTGGAATGAATAAGAACACATAATGAAAGAACACCAAGCATGGCAAGAAGAGACATATTGAAGAAATGAAGAAGCACGACGTGATCGGAAAATATACGTGTTTTCAGAATTAAGTGTTGAAGCGTCATTTCCTCAGTTTAAGTAGATTATCAATCACAAAAAATTGTTTTCACAATAAAAATAAATATAAATGTCAAATAAAAGAGAATGAGGCTGTCAAGATTGAGCGTTCCGTTGTGAAAATGCATTTTCGGTGTGTTTCCAAAGAGGACGACTTCCGTATATTTGAGATTTTTTGATATTTGTTTTAGAGCAGGATTTCCCATTTTATGGTAAAAAACCAGAAATATACGGAAGTCGTCCTCTTTTTAAATGCTTTTTAAAGCTCTCGGTATCGTAATCTTAACTGATTCTGAAGTTCTACCAATATTAAACTATTCTTTCTATTATTAAGCGATGTTTCATTGCTGTCGGAGTACCGTTAACATAAGAAAAAATTTATTGAACGTCAATCATGAAGTTTTGCAACGCAAACCGAATTTCAGTTTGCGATAATTTTAGTGAAAACGTGACTTGCGATGTGCTCCACTTGGACTGAAAGCGTCGGCCTTTTGCTTGTTATTCGATAATGTTTTTCTAATTAATTAAACATTTTTTTACAAAACTAAAGTGAAAAGTCGGAATGGGGCAGGCATAGCTTTCAGTTGTGTACCATTCTGTGAATTGTTTTGCTCATTCGTAAACACCGTTGCCATCCCTATACTCATTAGTAGGGACAGCAGCCGTGTTTATGAATGAGCAGAACAATTAACAAATTGGTGTGCAAATGGAAGCTTACCCTACCCCATTTCGAGTTTTCACTTTAGTTTTTCAAAAATAATGTAAAATAATAAGTAGCAAGGGCAATGGGTATTTTTTAAAATCGGTAAATAAATTGTTCAATGGATCGAACCTATGGAATCGACGATGCTGATTCTAGCGCAACAAAGAAAACGTTTAAAAATATTCAAAATAAAGGAAATACAGCGTTTTTAAAATTGAGCACTGGAATCAGTTTCTACAATATGACTGTGGCGAGTTCAATCGGGTCAGATTTATGATTTATGTATTTCAATATTGTATATATTTATTTTGGAATAAATTTTGCATTTTTTCGATGTTATTTTATGTGAAAGTGTCTTATATGTGAATAATACTTGGACCGAACAGATATTAGTCGTTGAGAATATTTTATCAATACAGTTCAGACATGTCACCGAGTTAACGGCAGTCTAGCGATAATATCGAAATTTCCAACGAATCAACTGACACGTGCTATACGAAATATGATGCGTAGAAGCATGGCAGACATTCCCAAAGCAGTTTCGTGCGGTGGGAAAGCCAATTCAAGGAGCACTATTCACGAAACACCGTTTTTTAGCGGTTTCTGAGCGGTTAAGCAATAATATCGAAATTTCCAACGACTCAACTGGCATGTACTATACGAAATATGATGCGTAGAAGCATGACAGACATCCCCAAAGCAGTTTCGTGCGGTGGGAAAGCTCGAGACGGAAGATACAGGTCAAAGAAACTTTGAAAATTGAGCTTATTTGACACGCCATAATTCCATGAAATACATCGCGCATCGAATATGAAGTACAAATCTGGGTAGATACACTAACAAAGAAGACCCTGGTTCAAAAAAATAAATATTTTATCGAAAAAACAAGCAACAAATCGATAAAGAATATTGTAAGATGGTGGTGTGAAACGTGGCGAGATTTATGAAATAGCGAAAGATTGTGCGCACTCCCGTAGTGTGCGACATGCATTGCCCTTGCTAATAATAAGAAAAACAATAATGAATGTTGATGAAGAAGCCGACGTTTTGAGTCCACGTGGAGCGCATCACAAGTCACTTTCATACTCAATTTATCGCAAACTGAAATCCTATAAAATATTTCAGCACCGTCCATATGAATTGATTAATTTATTATTAATGTTTATCCCGCTCTAAAAAATGCGACATATCACCAATCATAACCAAAAACACCCATAAATATCTCGGTGCTTCAGAATCTTCAAGCAAGTGCAAGGATTACGGTAACATCGAAGTAAAATAACATTTTCTATAAAACCGCTTTCCGTATATTTTTTGTTTTCGAGTATGTTATAAGAAACACTAATATCTAATAAAATTTAAAAAATCTCGAATATACGGAAAGCATTTTTCGAGAAAAATTACAAAATGTGTATTAGACAAGAGAGTGAAGGAGGAATTCTATGCAAGAGTGGGGTGAACTAATGGAGTCGATCGATTGTGATGATACGGTGATATTGGGTGGCGATTGGAACGGGCATGTTGGAAGGGAGCCGGAGATTTTCAGTGATCACGGAGTGCATGGCGGCAAAGGCTTTGGGAGACAGAATGTGGATGGTCTCAGATTGTTAGAGTTTACACAGCAATACCATCTGTCTGTGCTGAACACTATGTTTGAGAAGAGGGAGAGTCATCTGGCGACATACTACTCAGGTGGTACTGTAACGCAGATTGACTATGTGATGATGAGAAAAGTCGATCGATGGAGGGTGAAGGATGTAAAAGTGATCCCTTCCGAATGTGTTGCTCCACAACATAAACCAGTCGTGTGTGATGTGCGATTGAGAGGAGCAAGAAGAGATGAGACGGATGGGATGATTAGAACGGAGCCGAAGATAAAGTGGTGGAGGCTCAAAGATCGGTTGGTCCGAGAAGAGTTCGAAAGAGAGGTTATAAGAACTGGATCATTGGGAAATGACCCGATCAATGTGGAAGTAGATGTGAATGAGGTGTGGTCGGAAACGAAGGAAGCAATTCTGAGATGTGCTCGAAGGGTTCTTAGTGTCACAAAAGGAAAACGTAATGCAAAACAAGATTCGTGGTTTTGGAAAGATGAAGGAGTCAGAGTGGCAACCAAAGAAAAGAAGGAGGCCTTCAAAGATTGGTTTCGGGCGAAGACCAATGTGTCCAGAAACAAGTATATTGTGAAGAGAGCAGAGTGCAGAAGAGTGATCTACGAGGCGAAGCTAAGTGCGTATCGTGAACTGTATGAGTTGTTGGATGGGCCAGATGGAGAACAGGCGGTGTACCGATTGGCGAAGAATCGAAATGAGATGAAGAAGGATCTGAAGGAAGTGAAGACGATTTGTGATCGGAATGGGAGTGTAGTGAGAGGTGCTCGAAGAAAGGAGAGATGGCAGGAGTATTTTGAGGAACTACTCAATGTCGAAAAGCCGCAAACGCTGTTGTCAGAAGGTGATAAGGTCGACGTTCCGGTAACCCTTTGGAGTTTGGAAGAAGTGAGGCGGGCAATCGGAAAGTACCCTTGGAGAAAGGCGTATGGGCCGGATATGATTCCAGTGGATGCTCGGAAAGCAGTGAATGAAAATGGCGTGTGGTGGCTGGCGAGACTGTTCAACCGAATCTCGGCGGAAATGAAGATGCCCGAAGATTGGCGACGGAGTGAAATAGTCGCTTTGTACAAGGGGAAGGGCGATATTCGCGATTGTGGGAATTATAGAGGAATCAAGTTGATCTCTCATACAATGAAGATCCTTGAGAGATGTGTTGATAGACGAATGAGAGAAATCGTGAATCTGAACCCCTCCCAGTTTGGCTTTGTGAGCGGTTCGTCCACTTCTGAGCCAACATTTCTGCTGAATCAAATAGTTGAACGCCATATTGAGTATCGTCAAGGTGTTGCTGTATCCTTTCTGGACCTCGAGAAGGCGTATGGCAGAACACCCAGGAGACAGATATGGAGAAGTCTGAGGGATAAAAGAATACCGGAGCCATATGTGAAACTTGTCCAGGAGATGTATGAAGGGGCAACAGCCCGGGTTCGGACTCCGTTTGGGCCAACTGATGATATTACTATCAAAGTAGGCGTCCATCAAGGGAGTGCCTTGAGTCCGTTCTTGTTCATACTAGTGTTGGAGTCAGTCCTTGGAGATACGATGGAAAGTGCACCGAAGTGTCTAGCATATGCAGATGATCTATGTTTGATAGACTCTGATATAAACGGACTAGAGAGGAAAGTGCAGGAAGTGCAGAGGAAGTTGAAGGAGGGTGGATTGACCCTAAATACTCGAAAGACCGAGTTCATATTGGTTGGTGGAGGGCGCGGAATGATGAGAGATTTGGATGGAGTGACAACTAGCGACCTTCGGTCGCTACGTGGTTCGCGGGGTTGTGTGATAAGGATAAATGTTGTACACGACTGGTGAGAGCCTGCTTAAAACGTTGTAAAAGGCTCGTGAGGCCTCGGGCGGTCCGAAAAAGTTGGAATGGGGCTTTGCCCCATTCCAACTTTTTCGGATCGCCCTCGGCCTCACGAGCCTTTATCAGCGCTCACGCTGCGGGGAGTGAGAGCAGGTTGGGAAGCATTTTTGAATAAATTCCGCAAGGAATTTCAGTCAACCACGTTTGGTACCAGTTTTACGAAAGGAAATATAGGCTCTGTACGGATATGGGGGAACGTTGAGATTATGGGGGACTAATGACTTTTTCTGTACGGATATCGGGGACCAATGCTATTATGAGGGACAACATAGGCCATGTTCCGATACGTTTTTTTTGAATTCGATGTATTACGCCACAGTGAGTATAAGTCTCTCTCCTAACAAATCTTCTTTCAGTTGGGTGACGAAACGCTCCCCAGCTTTCCGTGGCACCTGTTCTCCCTCAGAGCACACCTCTTCCCGCAATGGATCCTACTGGTCCTGTTGATATCAACATGAAGAGACCATCACACCAGGATCAACATAAAAAAATGAACACAATGAGCAAGGGATAGCGCATGAGGACCCATCCGGAGATGAATCGCAAGGAGAGGAGGGCATGTGTAACGTCGAGAAGTTGAGCAATGATTACACCACCATCGAGATCATCACCAACCGGAGCAGTGGGATCAATTGTGGAAAGAGGGGTGCTCTGAGGGACAACCGTGGCCACGAGGAGGCTGGGGAGTAGAGTGCGGAGATGAAGAGTGACGAGTGAGAGGGCGAATGCAAGTTGAGATCATCTCTTCTTGAAGAGTGAGATGGAGCGGTGTCTCTTCAAGAAGAGAGGGGTTCTCTTCTTGCAGAGAATGCAGAAAGATGGGTGTTTCTCTAATTTAGTTCGTTTTCTGTGGTTCAAATGATGTAAGCATTAGCGAGATGTGATTTGCATACTGTGTCAAAGGCTGTCAGCAAGGGAGTAGCAGGAAACACGCAGCACTTCGACTCTCCGCAGGTCCATACTAGCTTAGTTGGGTTTTACGGTAGGGCAGGCGTCAGGAAAGGGAGAAGAGCACAAAAGGGGTAAGGCACGCATAATAGCATGATAAAATAGAAGGGATCGTGCAATGGAGTCCAATCTGGACTTTGTTATACGTGCGCGTGGACAATGGAGGTGGGGACAGTAATCTAGACGAGGGATGTAGAGGGTGGCTGCGCAATGCAAATGGGCTAGCATAATGCATCAAAAAAGTCGTTTTATTCTTTTTAAATTGTGTGAAAGAGTTCTGCTCTTCAAGAAGAGCCCCAAAAAACGATTATTGCACCATATTGTATAATGATGACGTAATACCAAATTTTGAAGGAGCTCACTCTGGGGAGTCGAATGGTCAAGGTCCGGGGTCTGGGTGACCACTTTGAAGCGAAATATGGGCGAAAAACTATTATTGCATCATATTGCATAATGATGATGTAATGCCAAATTTTGAAAGTACTCACAGTGCTGCACCGCCTGGTCAAGGTCCGAGGTCTGGACGATGTTTTTGAAGCGAGCTATGGGCAAAATTGGAGATATTGCGTAGTGATGATGCAATCAATATAGAATTTTAAATGGCACGCCAAGAGGGTTCGTTTGGTCCAGGACTTAGCCTTCTACGATGAGTTTGAGCTGAGTTATTCGCGAAATACGAGCGTGACAGACAGACAAACAAACAAACAAACAGACGAACTGACAGACAGACATCTTGTCTTTTTTCTACATAGTAATTGAACAAGTGAAGGAGTTCCGTTATCTTGGATCGATGGTGCACGAGGATGGAGGAGCGGAGAAAGATGTGAGCAGTCGGATAAGAAGTGGATGGTCGAAGTTCAACGCATGTGGAGGCATCCTTCATGATACAAGAGTGAGAACGAAGCTGAAAGAAAAAGTGTATCGATCAATAGTGAGACCTGCGATGCTGTTCGGAAGCGAGAATTGGGCACTGACTGAGGCAATGGAGGAGAAATTGAATGTGGCTGAAATGAAGATGGCGAGGTGGATATGCCGTGTGCGACTGAAGGACAAAATGCGGAATGAAAAAGTGAGAAGTATGCTGGGTATCGCACCAATTGCTGAGAAGATAAGAGAGAAGAGGCTGCGATGGTACGGGCACATCAAACTTCGTGATCAAGATCATCCGTGCCGTACTATTCTCAAGTACAAGCCTTCTGGAACCCGTCCAACAGGGAGACCCAAGATGAGTTGGCAGAAGCTCATCAAGAAGGACTTCGCAACGAAACGATTAACGGAGAGGCACACACTCAATCGAGACTTATGGAGAACAAGAACAGCACATCCAGACCCCGCCCCTTGCGTGGAGAGAAGATAGTTACGATCGGAATAACGAAGAATGTGATGCCCTATCATAATTTCTTGTCAGACCAAAATTGTAATACTTCGACCTGGATAAAATGATGTGATGTGATGTGATGTGATTGAACAAAAACGCTCAACTTTGACGGCCTCATTCTCTAATATCTTATATTTATATTTATTTTTATTGTGAAAACAATTTTTTGTGATTGATGATCTGCTTAAACTGAAGAAATGAAGCTTCAACACTTAGTTCTGAAAACACGTATATTTTCGATCGCTTTGTGCTTCTCCAGTTCTGCAATATGTCCTGTTTGATGTTTGATGTTCTTTCATCATGTGTTTAAATTCATTCCAATCAATAAAATAGTTTAAAAATCACATTAAATATTTTTAAAAAAATGTTTTAAAATATTGAAAGAATTTGGCTTCAAAAGTACGGTAGTTTGAAAGCAAAAGCGTCGGAAGGAGGCAACCAATATTCCGTACTCAAATATTCGGGCTGCCGTCCCCGGACTAATATTAGGAATGCCGTTGCTGTAAGATACTGATTTAAAAAAAAACGCGTCCCTAGTAGGGATGGCAACGGTGTTTACGAATGAGCAAAACAATTCACAGAATGGTACACAACTGAAAGCTATGCCTGCCCCATTCCGACTTTTCACTTTAGTTTTGTAAAAAAAATGTTTAATTAATTAGAAAAACATTAACGAATGACAAGCAAAAGGCCGACGCTTTCAGTCCAAGTGGAGCACATCGCAAGTCACGTTTTTTACTAAAATTATCGCAAACTGAAATTCGGTTAAAACTTTATGAACGGGGTTCAATAATTTTTTTCTCATGTTAACGGTACTCCGACAGCAATAAAACATCGCTTAAAAAATGGAAAAAAAGGTTTAATATTGGTAGAACTTCAGAATCACTTGGTTACGATAGCGGGAACTTTAAAATTCATTTCCACGCAGGGCGACATTAGTATATTTCTGGTTTTTTTGCAGAGCATGCGTGATGGGATGATGGACCAAATATCACAAAATCTCGAACATACAAATGTCGCCCTTCAAGAAAACGAAAAAAATGCATTTTCACAACGGTAAAATGCTCAACTTTGACGGCCTCATCTTCTAACATTTAATATTTTTATTTATTTTTATTGTGAAAACAATTTTTTGTGAATGATAATCTACTCAAAACTGAGGAAATGAACCCTCAAGACTTAATTCTGAAAACATGCTTATTTTCGATCGCTTCGTGCGCCTTCATTTCTACAGCATGCATCTTCTTGCCATGCTTATCGCAGTTTCATTATATATTTATATTCATTCCAATCAATAAAATACTTCAAATACCACATTAAATATTTTTTTTAAATGTTTTAAAATATTGAAAGAATTTGGCTTGAAAGGTACGGTAGTTTGAAAGCAAAAGCGTCGGAAGGAGGCAACCAATATTCCGTACTCAAATATTCGGGCTGCCGTCCCCGGACTAATATTAGGAATGCCGTTGCTGTAAGATACTGATTTTTAAAAAAACGCGTCCCTACTCATTAGATTTTTCGCGGTTAGATGTTTTATAATTTGAATATTTTGAATCCTGGAAGGAAAATCGGTACCGTACTTCAATCCTGATATTGACTTACAGTATTGTGTTTCTTCTTCATTGGATTTCCCAAAAAAAACATATGATGTTTGGAGCTCGTCAAATGGTAAGGTTTGCAATTATTAATTTTATTATCATTCTTGCCTATCGCTTTTTACTTTCTAGCTCCGTCTACGTACGATTCAACAAGTTCGGCAGTCCTCGACAAGTTCTGGACGATCCAGCAAGTAAAATTATCCCATTTTTCTCTAAAAAGTCGATTTATTGTTAGAGTCGGTCGTTTTGTTGCGGTAACGCTTGGTGGAATTGGAGCTGTCTCAGCAGCCGGAGTTTACTTTCTTGATATCCCGATCGGAGAAAGCATCGATTCCGTCCTTCCTAAAGGATGGCAAATTTTCCACAAGGCCTCTCCTGCTATTGAAAGGAAGCAGTAAGTACTCGTCGATCTATCATCTTCTGAGTAAGTACTCGTCGTAGTACTCAGAAGTTACGACGAGTAAGTACTCGTACAGTAAGTACTCGTCGACCTATCATCTTCTGAGCGTTTCCGCCTGATAAGATAAATTGATTGATTGATTGATTGAAGTACTCGTCGTAACTTGTAATAATATTCTTTCATATATCAGCGTGATACTTCCTCTCGAACCCCGTCTCCTCAAGCCCCTTGCTGACCTCGCTGCTGCTGATTCAAAGAAAGAAGATGAGTGCAAGCTGGCCGAACACAAAGAAGAAACGCCTGCCACGGTATTTTAATTGTTATTTAATTAACTGTTAATGAGTCGTTCAGCCCGTTTCTGTTTCAAATAAGCCGATTCGTACTCCTACTCTCGAAGGTTCTCGAAGGTTACCATCCGCTTCTTCAAGATTAAATTTCATTTCCAGAGCGCGAGGAATCAATCAAGGCAGCTCTGGTCTCTGCAGAGAGACGTGTGAAAACAGCGACGAAGGCTAAAGCTCTCTCGATGGATGCCATTGATGAGCACATCAAGACACTCAGGGTAACTATTGCTAAACATCTATCAAATGGCAAAATTACAAATGAAATAAATAGTCGAATAGTCTAATCGCCTATCGTTTGTTGGTCGACTGATCTTTTAAATTATCACGCCATAAGTCGATTATGAGCCCGTTTGTAATAAGAGACGGACAGTGCTTCGCATTGCGAAAAAAAAAGACGATTCGCTGAATTTATGTGTATTGGGATTCCCAAGGGTGCTGAAATGGATGCACATATTCATTTTGCTTGTAGGGCCCAGTTGATTCCAGACTACATTGCGTCGTTATCGGTTATTCTGGAATATGTCCTTGCTCGCTAAAAAATATCGAAAACTTCGTTCTAGCACAGCTTCTCATGGGGATCAAGCCTGCAAAGCTCTTTTTTTGATGATTTATAAAAACAAATTAACAAAACATAACTTTTCGTGGAAAATATGTGGGCTGCGAACGTAGAACATATCGGACCGGAATGACGAGCTAAAAAATTGATATACTGTCGAAAATGAGAAGAAAATCATCTACATTTCGCATGCCATCAAAAATATCGAACGTTCGTGTAAGGAAATTCAGACCAGGTCGAGTAGATTGACCCTTCCTTTTATCTATCTCTCATTGTCTTTACCACCCCCCCCCCATTCTCCAGTGGAATAACATCCGGCCGAAGAAGCCAATGAGCGACTCGAGGTAGACCAAAGGAAGGAGCAATCTACTCGATCTTGGTCTGATTGTACTTACATGAACGTTCACTGTCTATGTTTTGAGGAGCACTTCTATATTTTGGTTCGTAAGGCTCTGAGGATAGTGTGGCAGGTAGTTTCGGCCTTAACGGATAGGGTAGTGTAATCATCGGAAAAAAGAGGTTGTTCTGGATAATAAAACCGAGGTCTTTCACTGTTTCTTTTGTTCCAGAGTTGTGGTTCCTATAGTATATGTTCGCATTGTATTTGCTCTACCTAGGTGCAATGAGTTGCACTTATGCGCAGCAAGAGGAAGTTGCCATTCTTCTGACCAGTGTTCAATGGTGTCAATCGCAGCTTGTAATGGGGCAGGCGAATTTCCCTTCCTAATCAATCAATTTATCTTATCAGGCGGAAACGCTCAGAAGATGATAGGTCGGTAGTCTTCATAAGTTGTACGGCACTCCTGCAGAAGCCCAGATCGGGGTAACAATAGTGGCTAATGGTATCGGAAGTAGAGCCCAAGCAGGTAAGCCATAACCTTAGATTTCAGAACCCTGAGACATACTAAAGAAAGTTTTAGCCTAAATGTTCAATCCTGTCGCTATATAGCGCCTTTTCGAGTGCCTGCTGGAATGATGCCTAACCTAAAATAGCGTCAGTTCGCGGCTTCCCTCCGCGTGTAGGCTAAACAGTACGACAATACAAACATGTCTAAGGGTTCGGCAGGTACGACTTACCGGACTGGGGTCTACTCCTAACACCACTATTGTTACCCCGATCTGAGCTTCTGCAGGAGTGCCAGTTGCACTCCACCAATGGCTGCCAATAGCTCGGGATAGGTCGTCTCTCCATCGCGCGCGAGGCTTTCCGGGGGGGGGGGGGGGGGGGGAGTCCTATTGAATGGATTCCAGACAGTTGTCGTATCGAAAAATGGAAACGCTCCTCCTGTAAAACCCATGAGAATATTCACCTTGCGTTCATAAGAGCCCGTTTGCGTAAGAGTCTAGCAATGCTTGGCACACCAATTTTTCGAAAACTTGTGGTAAGGGGTTCTCGAGGGTGCTGAACATCGTGGTCATTTTCATTTTGCACCATCTCGATCCGCCGAGCCAGGCTGCATGTAGGCTGCATCTACATTTATGTAGATAACTCAATAACCGATTTACGAATCTTTTTCAAACTTGCACAGAGGTGTAACTTATGTAATTTATTTTTTCGCCTGATTCCATTGTTCTGGATATAACCAAAGTGAAATATATTTTAATTTATCAGCATTGAAGCTCTCAGAGCTGTGAATGTGCGAGATATGAGATAGATGCTTCAAACTTGCACAGAGGTTGAATTTTGTAGCAACGCAATTGTTAAAATTTAATTTGCATTTTTTGAAATATGCAAATTTCATGAAATTGCAGTTCTCGAATATATGGGAGAAACTAATATGACGAACTGGGAGGGGGGGGGGGGGTGGTGACAACTGCACAACAAATCGCCGTTCGCTTGCGGTTCGACGTAGCGATTGGGGAGTTGCTTCATTGTTACCAGTATGTCATCCCATATATTTATATTTGCATATGTAAATCTTGTTACCAGGCGAACATGAGTTTCACTGCAAATCAACGTATAGGGGGTCGTAGAATGTGCATTTCCATGACCCCCTATACGTTGAAACTCATGATCGCCTGGTAACAAGATGTACATATGTAAATGTAGGGGAGCACATACTGGTAACAATGAAGCAACTCCCGACTCGCTACGTCGAACCGCAAGCGAACGGCGATTTGTTGCGCAGTTGTCCCCCCCCCCCCCCCCCCCCACCCCCCCCCCCCGACGAACTAAATGGGGAGATGCGCCCCCTTCTGGGGATCATTTTTCGTATGCATAGTATGATGTTTAAGTTAATTCTTTTTTTGCTACATGCCATTTTCTATCTCATATCTCGCACATTCACAGCTCTGAGAGCGAGAGAGAGCTTCAATGCTGATAAATTAAAATATATTTCACTTTGGTTATATCCAGAACAATGGAATCAGGCGAAAAAAAACAAATTTCATAAGTTACACATCTGTGTAAGTTTGAAGAAGATTCGTAAATCGGTTATTGAGTTATCTACATAAATGTAGATGAAGCCTAGATGCAGCCTGGTCGGCGGATCGAGATGGTGCAAAATGAATATGACCACGATGTTCAGCACCCTCGAGAATCCCTTACCAGAAGTTTTCGAAAAATTGATGTGCCAGACCCTTCGGAGGATTGTTCGACTCTTACGCAAACAAGCACTTGAAATCATATTTAGGAACTCTTATCAATCTGGAACGGTCCCCTCCCAATGGCGACATCCAATAGTAACACCTGTTAAGAAATCGCCCCCTTTTTCCAATCCCCTTAACTACAGGCCCATCTTAATTACATCTTTCTTCTGCTGAGTTTTTGAGTGCATTTTGTGCAAATCCATTTTCAACCATTGTGAACAATTACAAATTTTCCCCGATGAGCAGTACGGATTCCGTAAGAAGCGATCGCGAGAGCTCCAAAATGCTTGAGGTTCTAGAACACTGGGCAACCTCAATTAGTGATAAAAAAACCAGTTGACGTTATCCACTTTGATTTTGCAAAAGCTTTTTATCAAAATCCACCGTGAACATTGACAGTGTCGGGAAGGCTCCCCGGGGCTTGTCGAGTCCTTTTTATCATCCATAAAATGAATATACAGAATGCGATCCAAGGCGGTCTCTCGGGTGATTGGGAGAGTGTGAGGAATGCTAACGAACGAGTGGGGAATTGTCGAGCAGAAGACAAGGCAGAGGAGAACGATGCAAGGAATTACATTGACATGCTGAAGGGAGTGAGTGAGTATCGGGTACGGAAGTGGCAGAAAGGAACTGCAGATACTCAAGGAATCCTCTCCCCATCTCAATGGCCATCCCATCATCCGATCTGCATTGAAGAGTGCAGCGAAGCTAGAGAAGGAACTAGACGAGATGGCTTACTCGATCAAGATGGTCGAAAGTGAACAGGTTAACAGCCCTCCCCTCCCCTCTCTCCTCTAATCATTCCTTGACAGATCTTTGCACTGGAATACGCTGATCTTGTGCAGTGTGCAAGAGGAAGATTCGCCGAAGAGCTGAAGTGAGTCTATCCTTCCCTCGAGGCAACTCTTCTCTTCTCGCCAACCCTCAGAGCCGTTTTGCCCGCCTTCGATTGGGATGGAGAGACGAAGATGAAGAAGGCACAATTGAATGCACTCCTCGCACATGCACATCTCAGGTGAGAAGGAAAGGGAGCCCCCCTTTCCTTCTATGACGGAATGTTGCAGACTGGATCAACTGCGTCGTGAAGTGATCGAATCGCGGATGAGGGAGGAATCGAGACTGGAATGTGCACTGAAGGCTGAGATGGCCAAGAGAGACAAAGTGATGGAAGGAGAAAAGAAGATGAGCGAAGAGAATGAGGTATGGATAGAGAAAGCGAGAGAGAGTAGTGGGGCCATTGAGGCTGGACTGTTGCGTCGATTGAAGAAAGTGGAGGAGGAACACGCGAAAAGACTCGATCAGATGGTCAGAGCTCACAGGGAATTGAGTAAGATTGAGAAGGAGCAGGAGGTGAAGGAGGCCATCACTGTAGAGAGAAAGGTGAGAGAGAAGGGAGAGGGAGAGAGAGAGTTGGAAGAAGGGGGAGGGACTCATTGAAGATGCACTCTCGCAAACTGGCAATGGCTCAGTCGAAGGTGGACGGAATGGAGGAGGCACTCAAAAGGAGAATCGTCCTGGTGAAGAGAGCGAGAGAGAGGGGGGGGGGGGCGGAGATGGTAGATGGAATGGATTGGTGTAGGATGCGGAGAATCGTCGATCGAAGCACACTTGGCTGGCATGTCATAATCTGATGGAGTCGATCGAGTATGGAAGGAAGGGAGGAAGACGATGGAGAAGAGGAAGAAACCCGTGGGAGAAGAATTGCAGAAGTTGCTAGAGGTGTTCCCCTTCTCACTCCAATGGCATTCATCATTCCAAGTTGATGAGGAGTGAGGAGTGACTGGTTGATGGTTCTATCTTGATTGAATGTCTCTCTCGCTCAGGTCTCAGAGGGAGATTCCTTCGTTTCCACCCTCGTTGGTACTGTGCCTCAGAGGGCGAAGAGAGAAGGAGAATTCACGAGAGACGACATAGACTCGAGATTCGAGAAGGTCACTTAATTTCCTCTTCCTTCTTTCACGTTCTTTTTCTTGTAAGGTTTATTTGGTGGCTCGTCGTGTATCTTTCGTACCTGAGAGTGGATCGACCATCTGGGGTCGAATTGCTTCGTGGATCAGATCGACGTTCACCCTTTCATTCCCTCTGAAGGAGACTGATCGGTGAGTATCCTCTGGGTTTACAATTTTAAGGGGAGGGGGCCAGAGAGCAACAGTGCATAACTTTTGTAAAAGAAAAAGTGATGATAGCGAATTGATTAATGAAAAACTGAGTGCATGTTACAAGGAATGGCCGCGGGGATAGGTTGGAGTTTCGGAATGAGACCCTGAGGGATCGAAAGGTACCCCGATAGGCTTTCGGAATCGGCTCTTCAAAACTGGTGAGGAGCCTCAGGGCATGAGCAAATCGATAATTCATATTTTACTGAGCGTTCGTAAAGCCTTCCAAATCCCCTAGTATCGGTGGTGTAGTGGTCTCTCTCTCTCTCTCTCTCTCTCTCTCTCTCTCTCTCTCTCTCTCTCTCTCTCTCTCTCTCTCTCTCTCTCTACTCCAATCATTCCCTCATTACATTATCTCACCTCCGCTCTCCCACCTCACCTCCCTCGTCTCCCCTTCCCCTCTCTCTCCTCCGTTACTCGCGCGCGCCCTCGCTCAGCTCTACTTATTCGCGAAAAGAACCGAGCTAATTGTCATCGTGGCCGAGTGGTGTCCGTGCTTGTCTCGCTATCAAGAGGCCGCGGGTTCAACTCCCGCCGACGACTGCCGGCGACAACAAGAAACTAAAACGAGGAGAATGTAGGCGGGGCCAACATTCTCCTCAACCGAAGCCGCGCATTTTTTACGCGTTTGCAGCGCGTTTATTGGAGTTAATCTTACATTTTTATTTTCATTTATTGTAATATACTATTTTTATATTGCTTACAAAAATGATTAAATGAGTATTCAATTGAAATATATGACATCTCACATAATTTTCTTCTTCATCCTGCATGTTTTTTCTTCAGGAATCGAGGATAGATCGACCTATTTTTTTGATTAAATATTATGATTATATCGTAATTTAATTCGACGCAAGAAAGAACTGATTTTGAGCAAAAAATGTCCCTAAAGAGGTGGGGGTTGTCCCAAAAGCGATTGGGCTTAAGATAGTTGTGTTGAGGAGGTTGTATCCGGCACTCTTCTTCTAAAGTAAATCTGAATCGTGAGAAGCTTCGTAAGGTAAGGGAGGATGGAGAACAAGGGATTATTCGGATACACTGGAGAAGGAAGTCACCAAGATATATCGAGCATTCGTGATTCAATACAATCCTCGATATGTCCATAAAAACAATCCGCCCCTTTTAAGGCTATATTTTTACCAAATCAAGTTAATAATTCCAGATATAGTCGTATATGATCTCAAAAATGTGCAGATCGTATTATCACTCGTCGAATTGTGTGAGAGGTCATATATTTGCATTGAATACTCATTTAACCATTTTTTTGTAACTAGAATTAAAATTTTTTTATTAAAAATAATATATTAAAATAAATGAAAACAAAAAAATGTAAGATTAACTCCAGTAAACGCGCGGCAAACGCGTAAAAAATGCGCGGCTTCGGTTGAGGAGAATGTTGGCCCCGCCTCCGTCCTCGTTTTAGTTTCTTGTGGACAAGCGTCATAAAATATCGAGACGAAAGAGTATAAATAGGGACCGCGGAGCTCCGTCCTTACTGCCGTTCACCATTTTTCTTTGGGAAAACTCGCACACCATCACACCACCATTTTATTTATTTATTTTCTCAGGTTTAATTTATTTTAATTAATTACTTTTTGCGTACAATCGATAGAGCATCATCTGAAGATACAAAATCTTAACTGAATTAAGTAATTTAGTGGTTGTAAAACGTAAATATATGCATTGTTAGAAATTACGATTTACATTTTTTAATGCTTTGTATTTTCTCTTTAAATCGGAGTGCCCAGTTTTAGTGCTCTATTCAGTTGATTTCCTAAGCATCCCTGCACTCTACCGTCAAGCGGGAGCAAAATTAAACATTTGCTGTATTTTTACAGTAAAACATACTAATGGCTGCCATTTCCGGCAGAGTTTACGAAATTATAAGATTTCGGGATTTAAGCCTTTCAAGTGATTATCTAAAACGGTTTGTAAGGAAATTTTAATTAGTATCTTCTAAACTAGTAAACTCGACGATTGGTTCTGGAGAGCTTTCTTGTGCATTTCGTGGTGTAGTGTGCGTAGTGTGCCTGCCCCATGTGTGCGGTGTACAAATCAACGCGCGGGAAACTTTCCCGCGGCTTTCCGGCTTTCCCGCCAAAGGGTCGGTTGGGAGGCTGTCTTTATTGATTTCTTTGTAATCTTTATCGATTTCTCGCCCGTTTTACTTACGCTCGTGTTGTCGCAGGACACTCGGTTGACTGGACGGCCGTCCGCCGCAGCTCGCCATTTTTTGGAGCGTTTTGACCAGGTATTTTATGGAGTATTGTCTCTTTGTCACATTTCAACTAGGGAGATTGGGCAGTGAGCAATTTTCAGGATCCGCTCGAAGGCGTCGGCCGCCTCCTACCACCCTCGCGAGCCGTGGCTGCGAACGGTTGGTGTTTCTTCTCGCTCAAACTTGCTTCAAGTATTAGAAAACTCGATCAATCGTTGTTTCCCACCGCTAGAGTGACATTCTTCCGAGCCATTAGAGTGTTCATGTCTCTGACGACTGGTCTATGAGGAGGGGCGAGTGGTCTCTATTGTCCTAGAATCTATGACATTCCTTGCAGGCCCGCCGAGCAGTTCGCCTGCAGCAGGGAAAGGAGTCGCCATGATTAGGATAGCTTTCGAGCACATTTCCCTAGCCTTTGAATAAATAAGGACAGAAAGCTTGTGGTTAACTTGAGCTCTCCCCCCTCGCGGCTTCGTCGCTCCTGGTCACTGTGGATTCTTCGAAGTTTGTTTTCATCATTTACCATTCACAAAAGGTTTGTCTTGTTTATGTTATCAGAATTATTTTCTTTACATTGATAATCACAAGTGGCTGTTAACTGTACTTGACGATGAGATTTTTGGTAATTAACGAACTCTTTATTTCACAAAAAAAATGTGGAAACGATACGAGGATAGGGCTAGCAAACCGAGAAATACTAAATATCAATTTCACTGTCTTCAGATAAGTCATCAATGGGCTCGACCTTGGGGATAGCGAGCTGCCGCTGCTCGCCGACTGACTCATCGTCTCTTTCTTCTTCTTCATCGTCCCCCACTTCCATCTCCCCCTTCTTGGCATGTCCTCCCTTTACAATGCTTGTTGCCCCGCACCAATTTCTTGTTTCCAGAGGGCAGATCCTTTCCTCCCGATAGCCTAGTGAGCCTATCCGCCTTCTGCGCCTTATCCATCGCCCTTCTCCTGTTTCCAGCATAGGATGTTATCCGACCCGCTGCCTCCATCTCGATCACCTCTTTGTTTCCTCCCGTACTGTCCATTCTCCGATGAATGACCGCCTGAATGGACAGTGCTTCTTGAACGAATGTAAGTGACCATTTGAAATTACTAACCCGCGATCACCCATTTGATCTTAGCTTGATTCTTCTTGTCACTGTATGAGAGACAGAGATCAGCTTTATCCGCTGGATCATTCTCGTCATATACACGACCTTTTCGATCGCGGTTGCGAGCATAGGCGCTTTCTGACCCTTGTCAACGGCGTCGATTTCTGCCTTTGTTGCATAGGGCGCGTAGTCTAAATCTGAATTTCCCGATGTATTACATGCTCTTCAGGGGAGATATTTTTTTCAATGAATCTCACCAGCAGTTTTGCCGATGGAATCGGAGACGAGCTGCACAACCGATTCCACTTTCTTTACAGCGGTTGCCATTTCCACTAGCTTATCCTTTGTCCCAGCCACCTGTCATGAATTACTTGTGATCTATTTGTATGACATATTGTATTTGTAGAAATTGCCGATCGATAAAAGACGACATTTTCAGTGATTCTGTAAGGCTCACCTCTTGATGGGCGCTTGTCGATCGATTTGCACTCTGCACGATCAACGCGTTCCATCCTACATACATATTATGCACCATCATTTGATGCCAGCAATCTCGGAAATGTCATCATGGCATTCATCATGAATGCCCTGAATGCAGCATCGTCTGCAAAGGTAGGTGTTTACTACATCTCAAATTCACTCCCGATCGTTCGATTATTACCGTTTGTAGTGGGAGGAGTGAGAGGTGGAGGACCACTGAGAGAGAAGCCAGGTGGGAGGAGAGAAGGAGGGACCAAGGGATGAACTGCTGGTGCCCTGCATAAGACCAGCCAGTGCAGATGCAGAGGGCTGAGCAGGAGCAGCTACGGATGAGGGGGTGGTGTGGGGGTAGCATTCCCTGCAGGTTGACTCTGACGACGAATCTTCAAGGGAGGCCTTCCAGCAGCCGTAGCTTTGGCTGCAGATCTCTTGGGGGCCAGAGGTGAAGGGAGGCTGACCCAATTTCGTGGGACGAGGGGTTCCGGGAGGGCCACTCGAAGGTCCAACTGCTGCAGCAGCAGTGCTGCTGACACTTCCCGAGCGGCTTCTCGTCATTCTGGCAGGAGGAGGAGATCCCTGCAACAATCATGATGTATTCCGCTCACAAAATGCAAACGGTAATTTGGGGGGAAATGTACCGTATCCGACTCTTCCCCACTTTCTTCCATCTATGATTCTTTGCATCTCCTCCTGCATTTTCTTCTTTGACTTGTCCAGAGCCAGCACCACTCCAATCACTTCTACACTCTGAGTGTTGTTGTAGTGCACATCTGCACCAAGCGCTCCCGGTCCACGGAGGAGGTCACGCTCTTTCACTACTTGTAGGCCGAATGAGAGCGGCAGAGGAAAAATTTCGACATGTCGATTCTGAAAATAACAAACAAAAAAAAGAATTGCGAAAAAAAATACAAATTACATGCATAAATAATGAAAAAAAAGTTGAAAAAAGTGGTGATCTTTGGGCAATAGAATCTGCTAAAAAACAGTAATTTAACCGATTTTCATTACATCTGCATTCATCTTTATTCACCCGTGTATTTCATTCGACTTCTCATTAGTATGGCTCGATTCCGAAAGATTTGAATTATTCCTTTTATCAGTGTTTAACGTAAACATCAGGAAACGAAATATCTCATGAGCAAGTCACAAGTGAGCATTCGCAAAACTGTGAGAGATGACATCAGGGGATTACGGGATGACGGATTGACCTATCGTCAGATAGCAGAGGAGATGAAGAAGAGAAGTATGGGTGATCAATCGAGGCAACCCGGACCATATCGCACATTCTACCCTTTTTTCCAGATCATCGCATTTCTTATTCTACAGTACGGAGATTCCTCCTGAAGAAAGGACTTCGAGCGCCTAGACGCCCCTATGCTCCTCGAAGCATCCCTTCCCAACTGCACCCAACTGTAAAGAAGTTGGTTGATACATTGTACGAGGAAGAGAGCACTCGGACTACACAGGAGATCATTAAGCTCATCAAGAAGTCAACTGGACTAGAGGTGTGATCATTGATCTTGAAACACATGGACGTTCTAAGAGCAACAAATTAGGGATGCTTTTAGGTGCGTAGGGATGTCGTAGGAGCAATAAGGGAGGAACTGAAGCTACACCGGTTTCGAGTTCGCTACGGGCATACTGTGCGATTAGTAAATCAGTTGCTCCGAATGGTGTATTGCGAGAAGAAGATGAAATGTGCGAGCAATTCCTCTCCCATATCTTAACCGATGAGAGCTACGTCCAACTGGGCAAAAATTCTCGCACTTGTTTCGTGAAAAACCGCCACGAAGCAATCCACCCCGCTCCGAAGCACGTTCCTAAGGTGAACACAGAAATTATACATCCCACAATATCCACATATTAATTAAGATCTTAATCTGGGGAGGGATCAGTGTCCTCGGACCAACCCCCATCAAGATCCTTCGAGGATCTGAGGCTATCGTCGATTCGTGCCGATATCAACTTATCCTTCATGAATCATATCTGTCATGGAGCAGGTACAAAACTTTATGAAACGATTACAATGTACAAACAAAAGAGAAAGATAACGTTAAGACGAACATTCGGAAGCAGGGCGATCCTTGTCCAAGATTGGGCTCCTGCTCACTCCAGCCGAGCAACTGCAGGCTACGTCGGAAGGGAGAGCATTCAGGTAGTAATATTTAATCTATATTGATAAATATCTACGAATTTTTTGAAATATCGACTAAATATATGAAATTTTCATCAGGACAATAACGACCTATTTTCCAATAACTCTCTCATCTTTACAACATAAACAGTCAAACACATCAGGTCGAGGCCTGGCCTCCCGAGTCGGCCGATCTCAACCCAATCGAGACGGTTTGGCGTTACTAAAGAGATGGTTGACGAACCATTGGAAGCCGACGTCTCTGGATCATCTGGAAGAGGGTGTCCACCATTGGTGGAATACCCACCTCACACAGGAAGTATGCATTCGTCTCATTGAGCGAATGCAGACGAAGATGAGAGAGATATTGGCTAATAAAGGTCGCCCCTGCCCGACTAATTAATCAAAATGTCAATTTAGCCGTCATTTAATTGCTGTTAGTTAATGCCAAACAATCAGAAATTTGTTCATTCCTTCTCAATAAGTTGTTAAATAATTCATCGATAAATGTTCATAAACAAGACAAACCTTTTGTGAATGGTAAATGATGAAAACAAACTTCGAAGAATCCACAGTGACCAGGAGCGACGAAGCCGCGAGGGGGGAGAGCTCAAGTTAACCACAAGCTTTCTGTCCTTATTTATTCAAAGGCTAGGGAAATGTGCTCGAAGCTATCCTAATCATGGCGACTCCTTTCCCTGCTGCAGGCGAACTGCTCGGCGGGCCTGCAAGGAATGTCATAGATTCTAGGACAATAGAGACCACTCGCCCCTCCTCATAGACCAGTCGTCAGAGACATGAACACTCTAATGGCTCGGAAGAATGTCACTCTAGCGGTGGGAAACAACGATTGATCGAGTTTTCTAATACTTGAAGCAAGTTTGAGCGAGAAGAAACACCAACCGTTCGCAGCCACGGCTCGCGAGGGTGGTAGGAGGCGGCCGACGCCTTCGAGCGGATCCTGAAAATTGCTCACTGCCCAATCTCCCTAGTTGAAATGTGACAAAGAGACAATACTCCATAAAATACCTGGTCAAAACGCTCCAAAAAATGGCGAGCTGCGGCGGACGGCCGTCCAGTCACCGAGTGTCCTGCGACAACACGAGCGTAAGTAAAACGGGCGAGAAATCGATAAAGATTACAAAGAAATCAATAAAGACAGCCTCCCAACCGACCCTTTGGCGGGAAAGCCGGAAAGCCGCGGGAAAGTTTCCCGCGCGTTGATTTGTACACCGCACACATGGGGCAGGCACACTACGCACACTACACCACGAAATGCACAAGAAAGCTCTCCAGAACCAATCGTCGAGTTTACTAGTTTAGAAGATACTAATTAAAATTTCCTTACAAACCGTTTTAGATAATCACTTGAAAGGCTTAAATCCCGAAAATCTTATAATTTCGTAAACTCTGCCGGAAATGGCAGCCATTAGTATGTTTTACTGTAAAATACAGCAAAATACAGCAAATGTTTAATTTTGCTCCCGCTTGACGGTATAGAGGCACTGGCCATGCTCGGGTTTCTTTCGGAAGCATGGTTTATGGCCTATTTTGAGACAATGTCATTTTTCTCGGTTAATCTTGGTTTTCTTCATTTTTCTGAGTGCCCAGTTTAAATTGAACATTTAATCACATGCAGCTACCTCCCCTCTGTCCTACAAACAATGACGGTTCGTCGTTCGGAGACCATGTTTATAGCAGTCAAAGTCAAAATGAGCGATTGTTCGATTATCGGGCTGTGAAGCAGTAGAGTGCGATAAATTGACCTTGAGCTCACTGTTCGCATATGTTATCAAAATAAAACAGCAAAATATAAAAATTTAAAATCCACATAACGCATTAATTAATTTTTGAAAACAACCATATCTCAGAAGTAACAAAATTCGCCCCATTCTCTACCAAAAATTACGGTAGATCTCTGGTAAAACGTAATTTTTTTAGAAATAATTTTATTATCGTTATGATTTTTTTCGGTGACTATTTTTTGTTCATAATCGATTCCGCAATCCCCGATTTCATAGGATAAGAATTTCGGAATTGATATAGAGTGCATTGTTAAACACCCCTCCGCGGTTCCTAAGTATAAAGAAAGGATAAAATGAGTTGATTCGTTTTCTCGTGCAGAAATGAGACTGGAAGTTGACTTGAAATGGAATATGTAAAATTTCGAAATTATCGAAAAAATAAATGATTCAATTGAAATATCATTCCGTCGTACAGGGCGCACCCGGGCGAGGGAAGTGCGGAATTCCTTTGTATCAGGTTGGCCGGAAAGTCTTTGTCACTGGTTTTGCTTTTTCACTGCTCGTCGCAAATGCACTTTGGCGTTCCCTCGTTCCTTGTGAATAACAGTCAGTGAAGGGCCTTTATAGTAAACAACTCCCCACCCCCATCCCTTCAGTCAGGCTCTCGTAGAGCAGCCATGTATGTCACTAGTACCATCCACTTTGGTCATTCTACAGTTTCACACCTCATATCCTACACAACGATGAAGGATTCGGAGCCCCTACTGAAGTATGTTTATGACATGCATGTCCCTCACTACAACACAGTCAGGGTGTGGGTTCATCACTTCGAATAAGGCGACTTTTCTAATTTCTTAATTTTTCGATTTTTTCTTCTTTTTCGCGCTCAGCTGGGTTCTACAGGGATCGGATCCATAGATTCAAGAAACATTGGGCATATGTTGTCAATAACGATGACTAGTATACTTGAACTTGTGTATTGTTTCCTCAAAGAAATTTTAAAAAAGTGACAAAGACTTTCCGGCCAACCTAATACTTACTATTGGAATTGAAAGGAATGTTAATTTTGAGTGTGGATTGGATGAGCACTGACAACATTCTCCTCCTGGACACTGCTCGATCTCTCGTAAAGAAGAAGAAGTATCTGGAGGCTGCCAAGGTGTGCGAGTTGCTGAAGGGAGAAGCGAAAGAGTGAGTGTCCCTCCCCCCTGCCCCCTCATCGCCCCCTTGAGTGTCGCATCCTCGTGGTCGTCGTCAGTCCGTTCTCTGGAGGAATCTCTCTTCCTCGTCCGTCTCCTCACTGCTCATTCTGCCTTGCAGAGTGTTCGATCCACTTATTAGAGCAAGGGAACACCGGGTGTTCAACAGTGTTCAATCAACTCCCCTTCACCTCCATTTCTTCCCTATCATCATTTTCCTCTTTCCATCCATTATTTTAAACGTAAGCTATGCAGAAGATGATAAATGGATATAAACGCCTATGGAGGAGTTCCTATAGGCAAAAATATCGCAGCGTCTGTCTGTTTGTTAGTCTGTTTATCTGTCGGTGACGCTTTCGAATGTGAATATCTTGCCTTGCAGGCATCATAGAAGACTGTCCTCGACCGTTGGCTTCCCCTTGGCGAGCACATTTGAAATTTGACCTTTGATCTCTGATCTTTTCGCTTTTTTGCTCATATCGCTTCAAACGCATCGCTTTTGCTTCGAACCATGACTGTTGGCATCCCATTGGCGAGCACTTAAAAATTTGCATATTTGATCTTTTGTATTTCAACTACCTTTCGAAGTAACTCTCTCTCTATCTTTCTCTTTTCTCTTTTTCTCCCTAGACTCCGTTCGGGTCGTCGAAATGCGGCGACTACTTCACTCCACCTGCCACACCGTCATTCTAACTTGTACTTAAAGGACGAGGACAAAATTGACCCCTATTTTTTGTCCTCCATCGAGTAACCAATGGCTGAATTAGTTGAGAATGAATATACAAAAATGATAAAAATCAATAATAGCCTCAAGGGAAAGCCTTAAATGATCAGCGTAATCCCGCGCTCTCTCACTTTTGCATACTCTCTCGTACACGCGACCAGATCAGGGTTTCGTCCTCGTCCGGTAACTTTTAAACGATGGAAAAATTGAGCAAAAATCGATAAAGAAAATATTGAACAGGGCAACAAAACTTCATAAAGGTACGGTATAGGGACCACCGAACCGGAAAATTAAAAATGCTTTCCGGAAAAAGGTGAAATGTTGGTTAGGAAATTGCTCCGTGCGGGAATTTAAATCTGCGTTGTCTTTTATTGTATTGGCTCGTCTTTAGGGACAGCAGCCGTGTTTATGAATGAGCAGAACAATTAACAAATTGGTGTGCAAATGGAAGCTTACTCTACCCCATTTCGACTATTTACTTTAGTTTTTCAAAAATAATGTAAAATAATAAGAAAAACAATAATTATGTTGATGAAGAAGCCGACGTTTTGAGTCCAAGCGGAGCGCATCACAAGTCACTTTCATACTCAATTTATCGCAAACTGAAATCCGATTAAATATTTCAGCACCGTCCATATGAATTAATTAATTTCTTATTAATGTTTAACCCGCTCTAAAAAATGCGATATATCAACAGTCCTAACAAAAAACACACAAAAATATCTCGGTGTTTCAGAAGCGTCAAGCAAGTGCAAGGATTACGGTAAACATCAAAGTAAAAATAGCATTTTCTATAAAACCGCTAATAGTATATTTATTGTTTTCTAGTATGTGATGTAAAACAGGGTTTATCGCAATATAACCACAAATCTCGAATGTACTATTAGCGGTTTTAAAGAAAAAGCAAAAAATGCACTTTCACAACGGTAAAATGCTCAACTTTGACGGCCTCATTCTCTAATATCTTATACTTTTATTTACTTTTATTGTGAAAACAATTTTTTGTGATTGATAATCTGCTTAAACTGAGGAAATGAAACTTCAACTCTTAATTCTGAAAGCATGCTTAAGTAGTATTATTAGATCTCAGTTGCCTTTTTTTTGTACTAGTTGACATGCTTTTTTTTTCGACCTAGATACCAACAGCCTCATTTCCGGCAGTTGACCTACCATTTTCCAATTGCCTAAAATTATGTCATTTAACTTACTAGATGCCAACTATACCAATTGCTTCAATATGGGCAACTGACATACTTTTATATTTATATTTTATATTTTCTAAAGAATGCTAATTTCCTCAAAATTTGTCATTTAACATACTAGATGCTAACTGCCTCAAAATGCGGCAATGAACATACTAGATACTAATTACCATATTTTATGGTAAAAATATCACTAGATACTAATTGCCACAATTGCGAAAGATCAAAGATCAACATACCGTAATCCTACCGTAATCCTTGCTACAGTATACCGGGACCAAATCAACAGCACGCGCGACAAACAACAACAATAATGATGAAAGTCTCATATTTCTTTCCTTTTAGAATTTTATTTCGCAATAACTAGCGAATTTCTCACATTTTTGTTTCGCAATCGTGTTCGCTCCGCATTACACGTGAGTCATAATCTTTCGCAATACATTTTCCCAACAGGTAAGTTTGGTTGTCTCCAGTACTTGGACTTTATTTAAATTAGTACGAGTTAATCGTCTATCAGTCATGCTATTTGTTCTTTTAATAACTGGTTGTTTCTTCGCCTTCGCAAGTGAAGAGTGGATAAATAACGATGAATCTTTTGTTTTCGAATATAATACTCTTTTCCATCTTAATAAGGAAAATCAAGTTCGACTTCTTGAAAATATTCAAGGATATCTGTTTGACAACTTGACCAAAGTCATCTTCTTCAAGCAGGGTGGCATAGTCTATTCTTCGTATGATAACTTACCAGTACGATTCAGCTCCAATACTGTATTCAATGTTTTAACTTTTGTTAATAGTTTTGCCAATATTGCGCTATTACTGTACGCATTTTTTCTTCATAGGACCATCGAGACAGTTAGTGTATCACGCAGGCTGGAAGCGTATAAGACGCCTCCAAACGAATCCGACGTCATTTGCTAAGAGTACATCCATGATGAGCGGTTGGACTTCACCTTCTACTCCTGTTGCACCTCTCATCTACAAGACATTTCATCCTGACGAGCCAACAGGACTAGCGCGACTTATCGAACTGATCGTCTACCTTCGTCAAGGACCAATGTCTGTCGGATGCCTCATCGAGATTCTTTGTGATATAAACGAAGGCATCTACAATTCTGACATAACTACATTCATTCAAAAGAATTGTCCTAGTCTTGAGTACATTATTGTCGACGGAATCGTCAAGTGTAAATTCCGCAATAGATGAATTCTAGCGAAATTTCGTCTTTACTCGTCCATATTCCCAACTTTTTGGGCGTATTTCCGTCGATTGTCTACCATATACCGATAAACTAGAACAAAAAGACTTCGGACTCGTCGTTAACACGGATTCGTCAGAGCAAGAAGGAACGCATTGGTTAGCCTTTGTAGTCCAAAACGGTGTTTGCTATTACTTTGATTCCTTCGGAGGTCCACCCCGTGTAAAAAGTATTCTCGAGTTTTGCAAAAGCTTTAAATTTACCACTTCAACCGAGAAAAACACCAGAAACCTCAGGAGATAACTTGTGGCGCGTACTGTATATTTGTGGTAAACGAAATGCTATGTCGCAAAAGGTCATTCCGTTCTGTCGTTTCCACCTTTCATCGTGTAAAACGAGACGACAGGTATGTTAGAAAGTATTTAAAGCAAACGTTTTCTTTTCATTTATTCCATTTACATTCACACTGAGCGGTTGTGCCATGTCTTTTCTCTGTAATATCTGTAATTCTCAATATCCTGAGCTTTCCAAGCATATGATGGAAAAGCATTCTAGACTTTATTGTTTCCCTTGTAATAGAGTATTTTATTCGACCTTTTCTCGTAATCGACACGAACAAGTTCACAAGAAGCCCATTCCGAATAACCCGATGGGAATGCCGACCATTGAAACAACGGCGAACAAAGTCATGCCTATGACTAGCAATGCGAGGGGACAACCAAGCATGCATATCGCCAGTTCAGTCAGGAAGCCAGAAGCCATGCCGAACCTAGCGGACGGCCATCAAGGATGAACTGGTATGCAACCTTGGAATCTACAAAAGCCCAGCCGACGGAACTATTTCAGTCAAGATTCGCCATGAACAGTCGCATTTCCCGAAATTCTGACTTTCTTCATAAACTTCTTCGCCATACTCGATTGGCTATTAAACAAGCAACTCATTCCGAAATTGGTTGTCTTGTTGAAATCCTTTTCAATATTCATAAAATCGCATTTAATCGATCTGAAAGAAACGCTATTGTAACTTTTCCTTCCAATCATTCGTTATATTGGCAAGTGTCGAGACGCTGAAAAGGCCCGAGACTTACTTCTAACTTTTTCCCATTACTTCATTCGCATTATTGTTCAAGTTGTTCTTTCTACCAAATGATGAGTCGTACTTCACGAGTTCAGCCTTTTATCTCCGTTACACAGAAAGAAGCAAATGCAATTGAGATGGAAGATTGGACGGTATAATTCTTCGAAATGATATTGACCCGCATACAAAAATGAAGCTGTATCAAGACAGACTAGCTCGTCTAATCAACTATAGAAAGGAGAATGACTTGAAAGATGATCGGTCTGATCCAACAACTACCACCATTTCTCCTGACGTTTCTTTACCGTTAATTGACTTTTACTCTCAGCCAAAACGTACTGATTTATTTGATCAAGATGTGATCAAACGCAATGTTGAACCGACCCTTGAAGCCCATACTAGCGAAATCTCGCCAGATCAAACAAAGTTTGTTCCCCTTCCAACGTTTAGACCTCCTAAAAAAGCCGCAACGCCCATTCCCCAATTGAAATCAAAGACAATTGAAAAATCTCCAAAATCAACAAAACAGCCTGCGCAAATATCAGTCGTGACTGGTCTGGCAAGTAAAAAAAGGCAACAAAATGACGAACGTCTTCTTCCTAGTTGGGCAAGACCGACAAAGTCTTCACGTCTACAACGTGTTCAAGGAGGGTCCGGCAAACGACTTTACATAATGGGCTTGGTCTTAAGTAATTTTCATTGTATTGTTCATGTTGAAAAAGTTATTCTATAACCTTGATCAACCTACCGCATTTTCTTCCCATGGACCGCTACAAAAAGCTAGCAAACGATCAAACAAAACAATTACCCGTTTTCTTGATCTCAGCCAGTTTACTCTAGACATAAACAAGTTAGGTACAAATTTCCTCGTCGTAAAACAACAGGGGATTTTGTCTTTTCTCATGTTCAAGCAGATCTAATCGATATTAGTGCATTTGCCCGTCAAAATAAAGGGCATCGTTATGCACTTTCCATGATTGATTGCTATAGTAGATTTGCTTTTGTTATTCCCCTACATCGAAAAACTGGACAAGATGTTGCATCTGCCTTGGAAAAGACGTTTGAAATGCTAGACATGTATCCCACCTTTTTGATCACTGATAGGGGCAAAGAGTTTGTTGGATCTCGTGTGAAGGACTATCTTAATTCACGGTTTATTAAATTATATCATCCGAACTCGGATATTAAATGCGCAGTTGTCGAACGATTTAATCGAACCTGGGAAACTAGACTATTCAAATATCTTACGGCGAATCGTACCAAAAAATGGATCGATGTTTGCGACAAACTTACAAAGGCAATAAACAATTCATATCATCGAATGATCAAATGCACACCGCAACAAGTATTTGCTGGAGAAAAATTTCCTGCTGACGCGCCGACTACAACTAGGGCCCCTGCCAAGAAGCCTAGATACAATGTAGGCCAGCTGGTTCGAATGAGTCACCAAAACAAGGCTTTCCGTCGTGGCTATGAGTCGGGCTGGACAGAAGAAGTATTTCAAATTGTTCGAGCGCTAGCCGGTTCGCCGCCTACCTACAGAGTTGTTGATCAATCTGGAGAAGAAATCACTGGTATTGTCTACGAACAAGAACTCGTGCCTGCTGCCTAGCATCCCTTTTCCCTAATATTCCTAGTTCCTAGCCCTATTGCCGAAGGCCCCTTGGGAATCTTTATTCCCGGAGGAAGCTTTCGCTTCCTAGTAACCCGTTTGTCCTTTTAAACCTGTTTATCCGATAAAGTATATTTACATAAGTGCATCAACATGAGGAACACGGTTATCATCAATGGTAAAAACAGAGTCATACTGACAATGAAGAATACAATACAAACCCGGATCAGGTACCGCTTTGTTGAACTTTACATTGAAACTAGTGGTACCAAGATTAATTAGGTCAAATGTTTCCGAGTCAAGGTTTGGCGAAATTTCAAAGACAAAGAATGTGAACCCATCCTTGAACATTTCTCTCGTAATTCCATTATTGTCCAAGGAACGTGCCAAGCCTGTTCCTTCCAGCATATTGAGATAGGCGGCATGTACATATCTTTTTCAAAGTCGAGGTTAAGTGGTCTGGAAGGAATGGTTCGTCCACCACATTCGAGGTACGCCTCCTTTACATCAAAATGTCTAAAGTTGAAGGGCATCTTGGAATGGGATCCGATGTAAGATAGCGCGTCTACCATACACATTATTACTCGCTTTGGAAGCGCTGAAGTAAGCAGGCGACATTCTGGTGCATCAAAACGACCAGGAGCTACAAAGAAACTACGCATTTCAACATTTGTAAGCGGGTAGGTGATCATCTTTTCCTGCTTGAGAAGCTGTTCGACTGCCAGCGATTGCAGAATCATGAAGTTCGTACTCGTGAAGAAGAAGCTTAATGTCCGTAAGCTCGTACGTGTAGATCGTGTCATTTGGCGCTTTGAGATCCTTATCAATCTCGAGTGAATCGATTACAAACTTGGGATCATTCAAATATGCAATTAGCTTAAAATCGACATAGTTAGAAGAAGCCGGGGCTGATTGAAAAGGTTCAAATTAAGAGTAGCTGCAAATTGAGCATCTTTTCCCTTTTCAACCCAACCAGTTCTCCTGGCATGCCCTGCCGAAGATGGATCATTGTTTGGTTTATGTTCCGATGCATAGCCACCAAGCGAAAGTGTTGTATTCTTGGTATCCCTGTCAAAGTTGAGTTCTGTCTCAATTATGCTTCTCCATGCGTAAAGTGGTGAAGAGTCCTCCACAAGCACACCATTGATATATGAGAGGAATCGCGAGAGAATCGACTACTCGGCGGCAGTGAAATTCAAAATGAAACACTCGCTCTACAAATTTGGCACAAAGTATTTCAAATGACGCTCTTTCAAACTGCGTCGTCAGAATTTTGATAACTGTCGTCATCTTCGAGATTCTGAAGGCCAAACATGGTACTATCACTTTTCGGAAGTCAAATCGGGCACATTTAATTAATCATAACATCTTTTAATTAAAGATAGAAGGCCGTTCTTTGCTTAGAATGAAAGCGGAAATCCAGGGCTACAACTTTCATGTTGACCGTGTCATTCGAAGTGCACGCTCCTGTGTGGAAAGACGCAAAACTGTAATTTCGGCCAAAATAGTCGTAGGGTTCCGTCTCATGGCTAGAATTGTAGAGCATGATGAGCTGAACATTTCATACGTTGAAAGGTAGTTTCTATCTATTCACTGCAGCGCGCTAGAGAGCGTGGAAGATGGTAGAAAACGATGGTGGAGGCGCGCTTGAGAGCACTAAAAGGAGGGGAGGGAGAGAGAGGTCAGAGGGCGAGAGCGCCAGACGGTTAGAGCGCCCGCCCTAGGGCGGAGTCTATCTGATTTCCGGCTGTCTTCCATGCTCTCTAGCGCGCTGCAGTGAATAGATAGAAGCTAACTTTCAACATATGAAATGTTCAGCTCATCATGCTCTACAATTCTAGCCATGAGACGGAGCCCTACGACTATTTTGGCCGAAATTACAGTTTTGCGTCTTTCCACGGATTCGTCGCATGAAATATCATGTTTGCAGTGCCCTCTTTCTTTAACACGTTTCAAGGGATGTTCCTACACTACTTGGAACCGATTTAGTGCAATTGCACCCATCCCATAGGTTGTTGAAGGTAAAAATATTGATTTTCTAATTTGGCATACTGTAGTTTTTGGCCATTTACAGTGTTACGACAATTGGGGAAACAACTTGAAATGTTTGTTTTGGATGACTATGGATGTATTTGAGCCCGATAGCAGCCAATTACACTTTTGGAAGTTTCTCTGTCCTGGAACCCATTTTGGGACCACCCTACTAAAGTGCGCCCCCTTTTTTTTCATCTTCACGATTTGTCTGATTTTTGGCGAAAAGTTAGTCACCTATAGTGACTATAACTTCCGCATAATAACTTTTGTGGGTTTTTCCGATTTGAAAAATTCGACATTTTTAGTCCGACCGACCGCCCCGCACAGGAGCGTGCACTTGGAATGACAACGGTCAACATGAAAGTTGTAGCCCTGGATCTCTGCTTTCATTCTAAGCAAAGAACGGCCTTCTACCTTTAATTTAAAAGATGTTATGATTAATTAAATGTGCCCGATTTGACTTCCGAAAAGTGATAGTACCGTGTTTGGCCTTCAGAATCTCGAAGATGACGACAGTTATCAAAATTCTGACGACGCAGTTTGAAAGAGCATCATTTGAAATACTTTGTGCCAAATTTGTAGAGCGAGTATTTCGTTTTGAATTTCACTGCCGCCTACCCCCCTGAAATGGTCGATTCTCTCGCGATTCCTCTCATATACGGAACTGCTTGAAGAGGGTCTTGCCGATCATTTGACAAAATGCTATGGGAAGTTTTTCACCCTCCTTAACTTCAAGCTTTTTGCCATTCTTATCTCTGATACCGATGGTAAACTGAACATAACTACGTTGAAGGTTGAGAAAACTCTTCTGCAAATTATAGCGCCATTCCAGCGGTCCCTGATGTCCTGTTGAAAACGAATTTGTAAGAGGACATTCTACATAACGGCTGTTGACCACGCCCACTGAAGTATCGGGAATACTAAACAGGTCAAGTTCAGGGACAGTTAATTTCTTGGATTTGGGGTTAATAATTGTCTGCATTATTACGGGGCAGGTGGGAAATACGATCGGTTTTCGTTCGGAAGGAAAGCAGAACTGGAGGGTCTTTTACGACTTCCAAGACCAGTTAGATTGCGGATAGTCCGTCTTCCGGCTCGTTTAAATGCATCTTTTGGGGCCGACCCGTTTACGACGTCAGACGCGATGCTTGATGCAGCCTGCGTTACTTGCTTTCCGACTGGCGATTCAAGAAAAGACGGGATTGCTACGCGAAGTCGTTTTACGACTCCTGCAGCCTCGACCTCTTTGATTGCGAAATCCGATAAACCTTTGGCCAGCGCCATACTGTAAAATATTAACAAAGTCAACTTTATTATAGTCGAAAAATTCTGAACAATCTTTCATGGTTTGATTTTGATAAAATGTAAAGTACAAATGGTCGTTCCATACTGGAATTTTATAGGTTTTCCAAACGCGTCGCATATGTCGATCCTGATGGTATCGATAATTTCCTTATTGATCGCCAGATGCTGAATAGGATTGAAAATGGAAGAAACGTTCGTATAGTCCGATGAGGTTGGAATAATTCGTAAAAGCTGCAACTTGACGTTTCCGACAATAGAAGGCTGAACGCAGTCGGCATATACGAAAATTGATGAAATGTTGTTATTGAAATCAATAGAGTAGGGGGCGACTGCCTTGGATTCGTTTATGATAACCGTTCCGTTGTTATGATTTTGTTGCAAACCCACATAGATAGGAGAAATCAGGCGATAATTCCAAACTACCTAGCATATTCTTGTTTACAGATATGATTATGCGATTCAAAAGGGGATCAAAGTCAAACGAGAAACCATGTTTCTTGAGTTGATCTTGAGCGCGACCAAGCGAATAGCTGCGAACACTTGCCTGATTCGCTATCCTTTTGGAATCTGCGGCATTTCCCTTTTGAATATCAATTGATTGTCTGAGTAGTTCCTGAGTAGCCTTGTTATCCTCTACGGTGAACTTTGATACTTCGTTCGTTGTCTGAATGACTTTGCTTAGCAGTGTTTGAAGCTTTTTGCTTTCTTCGATGACGGCATTTATATTGTTTTTGGAAATTTTTGGTAATTTCAGATTGAATGCTCTTTGCCTGATCTACCAGTTCAGCGGACGCATTCTTGACCAAAGTTTCGTGTTTGGAAAAATGAAAAGGATCTAATGTAATAAACGCTGGGAAGGTTGGCTGTTTTGGAGGTCGGGGCTCAGGAGCTGCTGGTGGAGGTATAGGTCCATGACTTTCACTATGTTCAGTTGGTGCTGGAGTAGGTGCTTGAGTTGAATTTTCAGTAGGTAGTTGAGTAGGAACAACATTTGGTGCTTGGGTTTGAGATTGAGTAGGAGTTTCAGTGGGAGGTTGAGCAGGTGCAACAGTTGGTGCTTGGGTTTGAGTAGGAGTTTCAGTGGGAGTTTGAGTTGGGGCTTGAGCGCTTTCGCTACCCGTAGTTGTAGCCTCGTTTTGTTTCCGATTCCTGGCCGCTCTTCTGGCCAAAGCAGCATCAATCTCGGCCTGGGTTGCCGGTCTTCCTTCTCCTTGTGCTATTCTTTTTTTCAACTCCTGCTTTTGTTCCTCTGTCATTTCTTCGGCTTGACGTTTACGTCGTCTAGGAGTTGCTGACCAAAGGGAATCGAGTAGGTCGAATGCATCACGATAATTACCGCGTGAAAGTTTAAAGTCAGACCTAGAACCTTTTTTGTCAATAGCCGCAAAAACGAGTACTTCTGAAAAGTTTTCAAAGCTATTTGTGTAAATTAGGTTCGGCCAAACCACACTTCCATTTTCAGTTTTTAGTTTTATCGGCTCCGGAAGTCGTACCAGAAATGACGAGCTGGAGTTCTCGGGATGGTCCGGAATGTTGGAAGGAATTGTTATGAAAAATTCCGCCAATGACCAATAGGAAATGGAATAATTAGGGCTAGACAACTAGACAAAAGTCCAAGCCAAAAAGGACGTCTTTCGGGAGATAACGTAATATTTACTAAAGCTGCTAATATGCAGACCAAAACTATTGCTAGTTGGAATAGAATAAATAGTGAAGACCGTTTAGTATGACTGAATATAGTCATTGTAAGCTATGCAATTCGACAAGTTGTTATAAAGACCCCATGCCTGCTTTACTGTTCTGGCGCGACCCAAACTGGAAAGACAACTTTATTGCGTAAAATTTTGGAAATGAAGCGAAAATGTTTGATAAACCAATCGATAAAATTATATGGTGTTATGGCATAAATACTAACGACTTTCCGAAGCATGAAAAGATTCAGCTTCACGAAGGTCCGCCCGATATGCAGATGCTGGAAGGAAAATATCACAAGTTGTTGATTTTGGATGACCTCATGTCGTATTACATCAAGAACAAGACGGAACTCAACAACCTATTTACACGTGTTTCTCATCATTGTAATTGTTTTATAATTAACATTGTCCAGTCTTTGTTTGCTCAAGAAAGAACAGCCCGAGCCAACAGTACTTACATTTGTCTAACAAAGTCTACTGGAGATACTCTTCAGATTCAGAACTTTGCAAAACAGCTATTTCCTGGAAAATCACAGTACTTCTGGGAGGCATACGAAGATGCGGTCAAATGCCAGCCCTATGGATATCTGATGGTTGACTTACATCCAACAACACCAGATAACATGAGGTTATGCACCAACATTTTTGATAATTCGCTTGTTTACTATGTCGAGAAAATGAAGCCATAAACAATTAATGTAATACGTAAGATGGGAAAATGTAATACGGATGATGGGAAAATGTAATGAGGAAGATGAGAAAATGTAATACGTAAGATGGGAAAATGTAATACGATTGTAATATAATTCAATTGACAAAAAACGTAGTTGAATGAACTGATAAGGAGCGGGAGAGCAAGAGCCCATTTATACGCCTTTTGAACGGTAC